>VRLP01001507.1:0-125048 GCA_009660295.1 Lophius piscatorius | reverse complement strand
CACACACACACACACACACACACACACACACACACACACACACACACACACACACACACACACACACACACACACACACACACACACACACACACACACACACTCACACACACACTCACACACACAGTCTACTATCTTATTGTCGGTAAACAAACAGTGCCAGAGCCAGAATCCCCTGTACCTCTCCATGTCTGTAAGACGTGACGAGTCCCTGAAGCCTTTGGCAAACGGGTTGCTGTCGATCTTCAGTTTGGTGATCTGTTAAAGAGCAGCAGAGGAAAGAGTCTTATTTACAGTCTATTTTTGTTTGTCTCAGTTTCAACATGTTGCTTCCTGCTGCTTACAATCTGACAAACACCTCCAGGCTTTAAAGTAATCTGATGGGTCTAATCCAGTGCTTATATTTACCTTTAATATTTCATAAATATATAAACACTCTGATATCCAAATATAGAAGGTTTTGATTCAGAAGTTATAAATTGAAATTACTCAAACGAATTGAAGCTGTAAAATGGCATGAGGTTTTCTGCCAGAGTACGTCTCACTCTTTTTTAAGCTATGTCAGATAATCTGTAACTGAATACTAAGAAAAGTTGTTTTTAACCTTTTTTTAAATTTTCTTTTTAGCTAAGGTGTTTTGACAACAAAATGTCTTTGTCAACATTGTCCTGGCTGAGCTGGTTAGTAAAAATCACAGACAACGTAGTTAACTTAATGTAAATCTGTATCACAATATCAAAATGGAAAGAATAAAACCCTAAAACTCAAAAACAAAACAAACGGTCCCCTTACTATGGTCCGATATTTCATTTTTGATTTAAGAAGAATGAACGAGAAGTCCTTAAATTTGGTGTGAAAGTTAACATCTACACTTACTCAGTTACTCAATGAAGCTTGTGGATAGTTTTCCATGTTTTAAAACTTCATGAAAGTCAACCAAGAGAAGAGAAAAAGAAAAGGCCCATAATGCCCATTGAACCACTTACCAACTGGTTCTGATAAGCCGTGACGGCGGTGAAGACGGTCTCAACGAAGACGAATGTGCGAAACTCCTCAGACTTGAGGTTGAGCAGCGAAGCGGTGTGGTCCTTCTTCTTGATGATGTGGACTCGTGGCTGGTATTTGTGCATGGAGTTGAGAATGATCTGCAGAGCCAGAACCAGTGACGATCAATGAGACCATTCAGACGATCAATGATTACCAGCATATGGAAATGACATATAGTCATAAATACATCAACACCAAGTCTGCACTACTGTAAACTCAAGTGGGTGAAAAAAACACGACAAAACAAAGTCACTTTATCTTCTAGTTTGTATAAAGTGTGAAAATCTGGAAGTTTTACTCCATTCTTCCTTGAAATCTGCTTAAGTAGACTCCACAACCAGCACTGTTAGCAACACACACACACACACACACACACACACACACACACACACACCTACACAACTACATACACACCTACCTCACTTGCACTTTCACTATGGGACAATACACTTCCCAACATGTCAACTGTACATTTACCTTAATTTATTTGCACATACTTTACTGTTATTCTGTATTTTTATTCTGTAACATGCTCTGCTGCTGTAACCCTGCAATTTCCCCATTGTGGGACTAATAAAGGTTATCTAATCTAATCTAATCTAAAGTAATAGCATAACAATCACTTATTTAATAGATCTAATAGATTCAAAGCTGAATGCAAAGTATTTAAAATGTTGCAAAATTATGGAAACATTGATCAACTATGCAGCAGCATAACAATAAAGTCTTTCATGCACCAACGATTTGTAATATGATTAAAAGCCTGAACAGTTACGACCTCTGCGTAAATTATTTTAATTAGTTGTTTAAAAAACTTTGGTCCAAGATGTGATCATTCTATTCCTGCTTCATATTTGAAAATATTTTAAAATGACATTGAAAAAGCAAATAAATTAAATTAAAGATTCTGAATGATCCATAATGCTCATTAATAAGGGTTTAAAGTTTATAATAAAAAGACATGCATGAATATTTAGTGTGCCATCAGAGAATGTCTTTAACTTTGCAGTTCAGAAAAACTGCAGCAGAAAAAAAGAATGAAACATAATCCAGAATGGAAGCAGAACATAGTAAATACGACTACGGTCAATGAAAATACTGGGACGCCCGTCTTAAATCAATTTAAAACAGAGAAACCTTATCTAATTATCAACAATTCTCTCATCAAGGATTGTGAATATGTTAAACTTTAAATTCAATAAAATGTAAGAAATCTGGAACCCTAAATGGAGTTATAAAACAAATCTACAAATATTTAAATAAATGGAAAAACTTTAAATAAATAAAAAATGGGTCAAACGGTCATTTAGAGACTGACTCTGAGCAATAACGGCAAAGATGCTTCTTCATTTGCTCATTGCTTCAGACTCGGAGCAGCTTTCAAATGAAAAAAAGAATCCGACATATCCTTAAAAGCCTGACATGCCTGACGTATTCGGTGAGACACAGAGATGGTGTGTTTGTAGAATTTTGTGTTTTTACATTGTATTAGGCTTTCTGGGCATGTGTAAAGGCTACATCAAATCTAGAAACATGTTTAATTTTTGCACATTAATATGGAAAATGAATAATTGGTAATAACAGCTACTTATTATTGAAAATATCTGTTGTGCCAATTATATTTTTCCTAATTTTAAGGCTTTGGCAACACTAGTAATCAAATACAAGAAAAAATAAATAAAAGGATTGTTTGTCTGACCCTTATATATGTGATAATAGAAATTCTAGATATCATGTATATTTTCAACTAATGCTAACATTTGCATGTTGTTCAAAGTGCCTTACAAGCAGCTTTTGAAAAAAAAAACAGGGCGTTGAGACTAATTCTCACCATCTAGAGACTAAAATAACAATAAAAGAGTGGTAGTCAAGATAAGAAATATAATAAAGAGAGATAACACAAGTTAAACTAAATAAGAAGAAATGAGAATAATGTGACTACACATTAAAACATACATAAAATGTCAAAAATACAGTTTGAGGAACCACCTTGGTTTGTTAATCAGAAGCATTGTTTTATACTAACGTCTAAATAACATTTTCAAAAACTACTTGCTTATTTTACCGACTATTAACCCATTACTATATGGATTAAAAATAATATAAATATGTAAGTTTTCATCAAACAAATTTCATAATAAATTAAAGTTAAATACAATTAATAGGATTTATGGTTTACCTATGTGTGATTTGTGTCAGGAAGCTATTTTTGTACTCGTAAAAATAAGTGTTAACTCACCCCCTTACATACATATTTATATTCTGGTTATTTAGATACTGTGCTTCTTATGAAGAACTATTACTATAACTATTACTATTCTTATTTTAGGTTAATTAATATTGTTCTCCTTCCTGCTGTCTGAGCATGAAGCTTTCTTTTAAAATAGGTTTAAAAAAAGTTTTGTGTTCTTGACAGGTGAGATATTTCAATGTCACACAGGCAATTAAATCTGATGGAGAGAACATTCTTTCATGGGAATTCTAGATCTCTTGTTGAATTTTATAACTCTAACATTCATATAACAAATCTGAAATTTAGCGGAGCAACTGAAATACTTTTTAACCCCTTCAGCCTAATTATTAGGGTCGTATTTTTTATTGGCTAATAAATTAAGCCAAAATATGCGCAGACAAGGTAATTGCATGTCTGGTGTGTTTGAGGATAAGGCGACTTACTTAACTACGTATTTTGTAGATACAGTAGGTAAACTTTTACTTAATTTGCGGAAAGATCATCTGACTCATTTATTTTACCATTTTTATTAAACTTATAACTGAGCTAATACGTTTAGAACATAGAGTTAAGTTAAATTACACAGATAAACATTTGTGTAATTTACTGATGAGATGGCTGTCTCTGATAAAAATGTACATAATTTACAGATAAGTTTATAACTCAGTTATATAAATGTTTACGTAATTTACGGATAAATTAGCTTACTCATTTAAATAACTTAGCCACGAACCTATAAGTAAATAACGTAAGCTTCGAGCTTGACTTTAAATGTTAGCTAAAATGCTACATTCGTCGTGTTTCGTCCAAACAATAAAAAACGATAAACGACTCCCTTATATGATCATTTTATGCGTGACTTATCTTATCTTTGAGACAAGAAATAGAAATAGAGGCTTACATGTCCATGTTGATCCAGTTCGTTGTTCGTCAGCTTGACTTTCTCGAAGGAAACCATTTGCTTCATCAACTGCTCTCCGGTGAACGGTGAGTCAGGATGGACGTACAACCTGCAAGTGAATAAGACAGGGGATGAGATACTGCATCCTGATTGGCTTAGGCCGTTCAATCAGAAAGCTTGATGTCCAATCAACGCGCTGCTCAAGAGCTGAGTGGAAATTACAAATTCGCTTAGCAACAACTTCCTGTACATTATTGTTAAAACAGGTGAATATCGAAGAGTGAAAAAAAACAGGGTTGATTTTTGTTTTTTTATAATGTGTTTTACCGGTCTATGAGGGGTACAGACAAGATAATTAATCCATTCATTAAGAATAAATCAATTAAACAAATATATAAACATATATATAAATATATATATATATGTATTTTATTCATGTTAAAAAATGATATTGGTCATCGAACTTTCAATCGAAATGAATAGTTTAATTAACTCAAATAGACACATACACAGACACACGCACACACACACAGACAGACACATAAAGAAGGCACACTTAAATATTTGTCTTTGTAATGCGAATACGCCAGCATGCAGCCATGCATAACATTTGGGTAAATCTATTATGACATATTCATCAATCCTTCAATGTTTAATCTATCATTTATCAAGTCCTAAAAGAGGCCGATTTTGTTTACAATTCAAGAATTAAAACAATATATAAAGTCGTAAGATAGTTCAGTGTTTCTTCTTATCCTAACTGTAATTGTGAACTTTGTAGAGGTAGTTTGAGACCAAATTTCTCAGTTGAAAAAGGACATGACCCCAATCATCATTGCCTGGATGTATGGATTGCTGCTTGAATTTGCATCTGATAACATCAGTCACAATGACCTGAAGGTTCCCAGATGCTTCCAGCCAGAAGATTTAATTATTTCATCGGTCTTATTTAAGATTGTGGAGGCAAAGCGTCGGGCGTAGAGCACGACCTGGTCGTCGCTGACGATTCAGCTAAAGCAAATACATTTACAAAGCAGTTAGGATATACTGGTGCTAACTTGTCCGTTTATCAGCAATGCACATTACTGAATGACACCAACACCTGGGGCAAAGACGTCTATGATGAATAGAGATGTCAAAGCAACATAAAGAAAAATACAGCAGCGCAGAAAAAACAGCGCGAAATCTGCCAGACACAAAACGTTTATTATTATTATTTAAATCCTTTAAAAATATTATTTTTTTTCTTAAATGGGCCTTTTTTCTGGATTTTTTGTGTGGATTCTATTTCTTCTCAACCCTTTTTAATGCATTACCTGCTTTATTGATTGTCCATTTATTTTATAATATAATTTTATATCCTTACATTTTATGTTTATTTTATATTGTTTCTTTTAATTATTCTTCACTTACATTTATTAATTTTATCACTGTTTGTTATTTAATTCTGTGTGCAAAGCACACTGCTGGAAAAGCGCTATCTAAATCATTTTTATAATAATAATAATTATTGTTATTATTATTATTAATAATAGGCTTTATTGATTAGATATTGAGTGTGTTCCGTCTAAGTGAGTCTTTGTACCTGGCGGGCAGAGGTGGGTCGGCCTTTCCAGCCACCAGCCAGGAGGAGCGGTGGTAGGCGTACCGGTACCGCTTATTATCTACCGGCACGATGTCCATCAATACGATGTACTTGGAGTCCTGGTCCACTCCGGAGAAAGAGACTCGGATGGTGGGAAACATCCTCCTGATGGAGAAAAGACAGGTTTGATTTATTCTCAATGTTGTAGGACTGAAAATAAAAAAATATGAAGTGTAATGTTTATTTTGTTTTATCGCAGAATGAAATCAAATACAATATGAATAAGAATATTCATTTTCATTATGTTCCTTTTTGGAGAATTTTTGAATGCCAAAAGAAAACAATATACCTTTCACGTGCCAGTAAATGTATTTTTTTTTAAATATTAAATAAAATGATTATTTTTGTAATAATTATATATAAATATTATATATTCATAAATTAATTATAAATAAATTATTTTCTAAACAAGCTGTCCACTATCAAGAAAAGCTAGAGTCACAATACTTATAAGTAATGAGGTCGAGCCATATGCTTTCCCCTTTCAGAAACAAACACCAGCAGGAAAGTCTTATTATTTTAACATGTATAATTTTATATTTAATAATATTTCCCATCAACAATCATTTAATTATTTGTATTCTATTCTCAATTTCCTTTAAAAGTCTCTTTAGTGAGGCATTTTGTTGGGGAAATAGTCAAACATTTATTCATTTTATATTTTAGTAGGTATAACATTAGATAAGTAAAGTTTAAAAATATAGAAACTAGCCAAATAATACATATAATTGTATCTATTTTTTTTAAAATGCAAACAACCTCCAGATACTAAAATAAAATTTGTGACCTCATTCGTTGGTAAACTCCAATTTTTGTTTATTTATCTGTAAGTTAATCAAAGCTCACCTAATAAAGGAACCCGGTGTACTTATTAATAACCCACCATATGTGTACTCAATGTATCTAATTTTAGATCAGGAAATACTGATATTTTAAATGACGTATTTATTTTTAAATGACTGGTCTATTGCGTATTTATTCATTTCACATGATTGGCAGGTAAAATTGTGGTCAGGTGTGAGCGCAGGTGAACGTTTGGATCACTCAGAGAAAAAAAGAGGCACAGCGCTGTCTTAATCTTCATTACCCTTATTTTTAAAATGATTTAACATGTCAGACTTGATGCAAACGAAATTCACATTGAAAGTTTGACCAGGAACGGCTTAATGTATGAAAATGTCTGATTATATGCACACTTTTTTCATCGATAAATACCGTAATGATACGAATACATGATAGTTATTTATACTGTGCTATATTCGAATAAAAATCCTATTATTATTATTACCAATAATAATAATAATACCTTCCAGACTTGGTGATGATCATCTCGGTGCCGAGCTCGTGAAACTTGTCCCACAGCTCTTTGGTCTCCAGACTGCACGAGATCTTCGCCATCTCCTCGCTAGGGATGCCGGGAGTGGTGGGGATGAGCGGCTCCGTGCACACTGCGGGCGCGCTCCCGCTGAAGTCCCCGTGTCCGTCCAGGGCGGACAGGTCAGCCAGAGACTGCTGGTTGCAGGAGGACTTCTCCACGAATTGTTCTTTTATAAAAAAAAAAATATATATATATTTAAGAAGTGAGACAAATAAATACATTTTGTCAAGATTTTCATTCATTCATTATTTGTTTTAAGTTTATTGTATTATACAATATATATAAAAAATGATTCAACGTCAGTAACAGCATTAGTTCTCTGCCCGATGAAGGAAAACAAATATATATTACTCCTATAAAAATGTGAATGAATAATATAGAGTTTATTGACCTGAACGTTCAGTTGCAACATTTCATTTAGCTATAGGTTAAAATGTTTTGTTTATTTATGTTAAAGTCTGAAAAGGTAAAATAACACAGAAGATCATTACATTTGGAATTTAAAACGTTGAAAACCCTTTTTAAGGGGAAAGCAAGAAAAATATTTATAATTTCTTTCTAACCATGAAATTTAAAAAGCCCAAATAAATAACTAACAGTATTTAATCTATTTTAACCCATATATACAGGATTTTACGCACTAACCCATGAATGTTGAATTTATTTTATCTTATTTCGAACGAAAAGTAACCCTTAAAATATAGAAAAATAATATTAAAAATGAGAGAACATTCAGGTCGATATTTAAGTGTTTGTTGCAGTTTCTTAAAATTCAGTCGATTAAAATAAACCGATTTTTTTTATATCAAAGTTAAATCAGTGAAGTGACATTCTCTGCTTTTTGAATCAGCAGATATTTCCACATGGAGATTCAAATCATAATTAATATCTTATAATAAAAACTGATGATTAAATTGTTACCTGGATTCAGGGAAACAGTCGCATAACGGTAATTATTCCAACACTTATTTTCCAAATAAATATATGAAATTACAGGAATATAACAGATTTTTCCCCCGACTTCTTATTTACTCATTCGTATTTACTTAAAGCCTTATCCATTAATCCTAAATTAAGTGTTTCTCCATGTTTAGTCTGTGCTGCACCTCACTTAAATCCTGCAGGATTCGTGCGTAATAACACTTTCAGACATTGTGACGCACAGATTCACCTAAAATAGCCTCCCATAAGTTATTCCCAGTCCTCCATCCTTACCGAGAGGCTTGATGGTGTTCTCCTCCGCCTCCTTGTCCTTGCTGGGCTTCCCGCTGGACATCAGGGCGGCTATGGAGAACGCGTTAGCCCGGGATGAGAGCTGCGGTTTCGGGGATGACGTGTACTCCATGTCGGTGAAGCGTCTAAGACCAAAAATATCCAGCTTTAAAAGAAAAAAAATTCTCTTCCGCTCCGCTTGTGTTGTGAAGAAACCCGCGCAGGAGGAGAAACACGCAAAGTATGTCCTCTATTTGTCTCTTTGCGCACAGTCAGACGAACAAAATGTGCAAAGCGCATTAAAGTGCAGAGTTTAATGCATGTTGGAGGAAGCGGCAGGACTGACTCCACTGGCTCGTGCGCGTCCTGCAGTGTAGGATCTTAAGGCCGGCTGCTCCACGGCTCACCCTCCCCTTACTTTTCCAGTCCTCCCTCCAATCGCTGCATCTGCTTCCACGTCACTCTGCCACTGTCCCGCAGCAGCTCTGATCCACAGCAGCCTATTAAAGAGCCCAGAGCTGTTGGGGTTGTTGCTTTTTTTTTTTTCGTGCTGAAGCGGAGTAAGACGTCAGGGTGATGACAGTGAAATGACTAACACATGTTCAGAAAAGTCTAATTCTTTATTCTCATTGTAGAAAAAAAGGGTAATAAAGAGTTTTAAAAAAAAGAAAAAGTTTAAGGCCTCTTATGGAGCCCTGCAGGGTCCCCAGACCACATGTTGGTTACCATCATCCCAGATTACCAACAGCAAAGGTATTCGCCCATGGTGCTATCTGACAGTCAAAAGTCATTTTATGGTATGGGTTCAATATTCCCCCTTTTTCAATAACTCCTTTATGATTAAATATGTTATCTGCTCAACCTGTTTGTGGTCTAAAATAAAATAAAAAAATACAGGAATGTGAGTAGAAATAAATCAGTCCCTGGCATGTACATTTAATTACACATATTTACTTGTGTCTGTTGTCTTGTTAGGTGTTTTTTTCAGAAAAATAATTATCAAATTGTTATACTAACATTACTGAATAGATTTTCATGGAACTTGGTGAAAAGATGAGTCACTGGTAAAAGTAGATCACATTAAATTTCTGATGCTGATCTGGAATCTCAAATACCCATTTCTTTTACAATGTAAGATTAGGCATTCCCCCCATATTTTCTTAAATCTTTCAGTGATTAGTTCAGATCTTAATGGGGAAAAAAATAGGTTCATAAAGGGAGATCTAAATGACAGTTCTAGACTTACCGATTTAATTGTTCGGCTGTTAAAAATACAGAAAATTTAAATCATTGTGAAGAAGCTGTGAGTTTGATTCTGGATGAGGTTTGACAGAATCGAGGGGGAAAGTAGGGCCTCGAAGGAAGTAGCGATTTCACCGGGTGAGACCAAGTTGTGGAGGACGTCACATTTTTGTTAAACATGTTTTCGTAAACTGTGACTTGTTTATATGTATATTAATTAACGTATTTTCATATTGTAAACTATGGTTAAGTGTTTCTACGAGGTTATTTGTTGAAGTGAAGAGATTAGTCGTTTATTTGTGTAAAGGGAGACAGTGAATTTACCTTCAATAATGTTACAGTCTGGAGTAGATTGACTCTGGCTGAGGAGAGCCTGTATTTAAACGGTCCTTCCAGGATTTAAGTAAGTGGGAAGGTTCCTCTAAATAATAATAATACATGTAATTTATAACGCACTTGTAGCTGAGTGCTCATAATTAGGTAATTTATGTTACTCTAAGCCAAGTTAACTTTGTATTTGTCATAATTTTTTGTTTTTCATATTTTGTACATATTTTTTTTGAAAACACACGTAACACTTAGCAAATTCTTTTTTGTAAATAAACACAAACAATTTTTTTCTACATGGACTCGCCTCGCAGGCCATTCTGGCTTCCCACAACTTTTAATAAAAATAACAGTTTCCACGGCAAAACAACCAAAAAAAATCCACTTATCTCACAGCAACACATATATAGAATACAATGCTTTACAAAATAGATGCAGTACATGTACTGCAAAATAATAGGAATATCTAGTTGTCGTCTGTGATATACTGCAATTCTATATATGATAAGATATTTTAATATTAAATTAAAATAATGGAGTGGTACATTGTCCCACTGTCAAACAATGCAGTTGTATATACTGTAAAATACCTTAAAACCAGAGTGCATGTACGGAAAAGTAATCAGTAATTGAATATACATCAATTCAAAAGTATCCCAGTGTGACTGCATAAAAAGCTTCTTTTCAACTTAGAATTTTAGTTAAGGTCAAACTCTTCCTTTCTCCTAAAGACCTCGAGGTCACTCATTGGCTCCCTGTTCATTATGGGATTGATTAGAAATGTCTGTTTTTTGTTTTTAATGGGTCCTTTGAGTCAGACACGCAGATAAACTGAGAGTTTTAGCTGAGGTCAGACCCTTCCTCTTCCTCTCTCACCTTGAGAAGTTTACTAATGCTTTCATCACTTCTAGGCTGGACTGCTGGTTCTCAAATGGGCGTGTCTTAAAGACTGGGCAGCCATAACATTATAACCACTGACCGGTAGAGTCAGAATTACATTGATTATCTCGTTACCATGGTACCTGGGGGTGGGATATATTAGGCAGCGATTAATATTCTGTTCTGAAGTTGAAGTGTTGGAACTATAAAAAGAGGCGAAGACATTAAGATCTGAGTGACTTTGATAAGGACCTAATTGTGACAACTGGGTCAGAGCATCTCCAGAACTGCAGGTCATCTTTGGTATTCCTGGTCTGCAGTGGTTAGAACCGACCTGGTCTAAAGTAGGACACCAGGTGAACCTGCCCCAGGGTTATAGATGTCCAAGGCTCATTGATGGGCTTGTGGAAAGAATGTCCGCCTGTGTTGTCCATTCTGACAGAACTGTGGCACAAATAGTCGAACGAACACGGAGCAGTTTTGGTGGACAAAGAGAGAACTGCACAGTATTAGGCAGGTGGTTTAATGTTATGGCTGATCAGTGCAAATCCAGGTTATAGTCGGTCAGAAATACAGCCGTTAGCCCCTGACAGGGACTCATACCTGTGAACAGATCTCATTATGGGATTAATTACCACATGACATTGTTTTCTAAATGTTTGTCAGACCTGCTGCATCCTTTGGTTCCACTGACTGAGTTCTGCCAAGGTCAGTGGACCAGCAGGTTTTTGTTGTTCCCAGAATCAAATTAGCACTAATGGTTCGCCGGTGCTTCTCAGTGGCAACTTCTAAATATTGGAATGACCTCTATCTTACGTCTTCATCGTCGCTACCAGTGAAGAGTCTTTACTCTCTCCAACCCAACGTGTATCTTCCTTTGGGTTCAGTACTTACGACTGTACTTGTAGATTTTGATATAATGTTTGAACCTTATTTTGGCCTAATCTATCTCTTTATTTGTCGGTAATATCTTATTTATTTGCATTAACCTTAGTATTATACACTATATAATGAGGAGTACTTTGGTAATTTAAACACGCCAGACACAATAAAGATTCAATGTGTCATTTTTATATATCAACTATTGGAATGACAATTTTGGTATCATTCCTATTTAAATTTTTAAAACAAATATTTCTACTGCTTTAAAAAAAAAGATAAAAAAAAAAAAATTGACAATGTTTTCCTTGAATATTGAAGTAATAAATTGATAAGTACATGTAGAGAGAGAATAATAGTGTAGCTTTAAGGGTCATTACTCACTAATTATATTCTGGTACTGCCCTAGAAGTGACTTCTTCTAAGTCATTTTTTAATACACATTTCTATAGACTTGCTTTTATGTGAAGTTTTTTTTTAATTGTATTTTATTTTGCTTTTAGTGGACATTTTATAATCTTTTATGGACATTTGATCATCTTTTACTCCCTCAATTGTTCCCCTAATTTCTCTTGTTGCTTTTTACTGTAGTCTTTTATTGTCTATACCCACTGTTCTATGTTCTTTGTGCTTCTGCCTGCATATTGTATTTGGCTGCCTTCGCTTTGTCGTCAAAGCACTTTGTAAGATCCGTTTTTAAAGAGTTTATATGCGCGTATATATATATATATATATATATTAATTTAGAGGGGGTAAAAAGGTAAATAGGGGTCACAAGCCAGTGAAACTCTGGTGGTCCCTAGAAAAAGAAGAAGAAGAGGAAAAAAAAAATGTCTCTAAGGAGATTTCTAAATGTTGGGTTATTTGGCAATTTGAAATTTGCTTTACATTTTTAGAGTGTCAAAATACATGAATTAATCATAACAGTAGAAAAAACAAAATAAGAAATGATTCATTCTCAAAGAATTTCAGAGGCTCGACTGTGTGACAGTATAAAAAAAAGATAAATAAAACCCTGAAAGATTTTATCTTACATCAATTCATTGTTCTGCTGGATCTTCTCTGAGGTTTATTTCGCGTGAGGACTGAACACACTGATCTTTTCTGATTTTTGCCCTTATTATGAAGCAACCGTGAAAAATGTCTATAGAACACACAACGTCCTCATTGAGAGTCTGGGGTTAATCCGTTCTGTGACACACACCAGTGAGCTCCTAATCTCTCTCTCTCTCTCTCTTTCTTTCTCACACACACACACACACACACCCACACACACACACACACACACATGCGTCTCTCATGTGACAACAGGAAATACAGATTATTTTTATGGGGCCTTCTACAGCTCTAAATGCTCTTAACAGTAGCAGCTTGGCTGGTTTTCATGCTGACATCATTCTGTCTACAGTGTCTAACTGCAGCTCTCCAGGCTCAGTCTCGCTCCTCTTATCATCTTATTGCTGCCTTTAGTCATTCGCTCAATTTAATATCAGAGGAGAAAGCTTCCCGGACTGATTGTAGAAATCCTTTTTTATTTCCTGTGCTTTAGACTTGATAGAGGCCGGATCCGGTCTAGACGTCACCCCGGGCTGAGTCGAGACAAAACGCTTTTTCTCCATCTACACCACTGATATGAGCCGCTCGGATGATCAGACAGACTTTTTCTACAGACCACAGCTTTTCATTTATAAATCAAACATTTGATGCTGCGGAAGATATCGAAACTTACGAGCAGCACCTGAATGCATCTAGAATCCAAAGTGCTGACTTGAGGTGTGTGAGTGTGTTTGTGTGTGGAGAGAGAAGGATCACCTCTCATCCTCAATGTCACTCTCCTCCTCATCCACCTCCTCCTCTTCCTCATCCTCTTCCTCCTCCTCTCTGAGGTAAACACCGGGCCAGAGATCCGCCGGGGAGCTAAACCCATTAGGAGACTCCTGAATGCAAATCCGCTGCTGCAGATATTTAATAAGAGACCTGCGCTGGTAAATCAGATTACCTTGCAATTGCCAGTGGATAATGTGCTAAAAGCTTTCCCACTCAAGCTTTACTTCTTACTGAATATTATTCACACTTTCAGGGGCCGGAGGAGCCTTAAAGAAACAGCCGGCTGCTGCAGGAGCAGATGGTGTCTCTCACAGCTGAATGAAGGATGATACACTGTCACAACCTGCTGTGACAATGGGCCTAATCATTACAGATATCATGCACAATAAAGAGACCTATGTGCAATTTATAATATTTATGTCCAAAAGTTGTAAAATGGACATCAATCTGTGAATGAACTACAGATTTTAACTAACATTCAAGGCTCAGTATGTAGGATTCAGGTACATTTAGGGAGATTTCTTGGAAAAAAAAGGAATATTATATTCCTAACTATGTATTTATCGGCGTATAATCACTTAGAATAGAATAATTGGGTTTATGTTAGCTTAGAATGAGACCTTAATACCTACGGAGGCAGATTTAGTAGATATTAGTGGCAGAAATATACCCCCTAACACAAGAGCAACCAGGAGAAAGCCCTCCGTCTGGGTGGAGACAGTGGATAGTCACAGCCACCATGGAGAGAATGGCCCCCAGGCAGACTGTGGAGAAATCAGTTCACCTTTCAACGATTTCATGAGTTGGGTCTTCATGTTTTCTCTTCCTTGACGGTAAGGTTTTAACGATTTGCTGCTTTTTTTTGTGTTAATAATGTAATAAGTAGGATCCTCCATTTGTCAAAATTTGGGTTCTCAAAATTTTCAAACTTTTCACAACACAAAGAAGTCAGTCAGCAACAACTAATTCAACATATTCTTCTTTGTTGGTTTTTAGATGTAAATCGTCTCTTCATTGTTTTTCTGCCACAGTCCTCTCTAGAGCCAGTGTTTGTTTTTTTCCAATCTAGGCTAGTGTACGAACATGGTAACGAAACATGGCAACCTCCATACATGATGATGGTTCAAAGTAGCAACATTAGAGCTGAAAGCAAAGCGAAAGAAGAAAGAGAGGAGCAAAAGAAGCCATCTTTGCTCAGGTGGTGGATTCTAAATACTAGAAATGTCACATGTGAGTCTTAGTCAGCAGAAATTATGCTGTTCAATAAATCAGACACTATGTTTTTGTTGTTATTTTTATTATAAGTCTTCATAAAGGCATTCTTATTCTCACATTTTATTTATTTATCTTTTTACTTTTGCTTTTCCTTGATGCTCTGTTTTCTTTAAAACAGCAGTTGTGTTACTTTTTCACCCTTTGATAATGGAAAAAAAAAAATGTTAATAGAAAAAGATGCTTTAAAACATAGACAAAAAAATTAATTGATAAATTGAATTGAAGGGGACCGCTTATTAATTTTTTTTTAATAATATACATATATATATATATATATATTGGTATATGACATTTGTTATGTTTTACTACTACGTGTGCAGATGTAAAAACATTTATATGTAAATATTGTTGTGTTTTCACTTCATCCACAACTTGAAACACAAAAAAAAGAAAATAATTTTTTTTTAAAACTTTCGTACCCACAGTCCTGAATGCTGTGTCTTTACAGAGTGTGTGCTGCTCTTCCTCCACATCGGTATTTCTCGGCGGTCGGAGATAACACGATATGTGACGGCTCAACACATGGAGAGCCGACGAGCCGCAGCACTCAGGGATATGACCACGAAACCATCTCAACAATTATTCCTGGGGATAAATGGCCACCGCGTGAAAAGGTCAGCCACGAACGACAGCCAATTCCCCGCAGAGTGGAATTGGAGGAAAAATAATCGCCCCATGATTGAATTGAATCCTGGGACATTTGAGCCACAGTAATGAAATGGCTGTTGTTGTGCCCCGAACCTTTCACCTCCCTGACGATTTTTTACCAGATTACAGAGCAGGCAGCAGGGGCGACTATTTGCCTACAGGAATACATTTAATATATGTGCATGGCTTTGTTTTGTCAATGTAAATCCCCATTATCACAGATACTTGTGCATATTACACACCAGCGCTCACCTGCAGGGTCGACGGGGCAGAAGAGCAGACTTCTCCCAGAAGAGGGATTTATGACTGCAGATATAATCACAGTTTGATGGAACGCTCTTTAACACAAGATTTCAGCCGTGCCAGAAGTGACAGTCCGTCCCACCGTTAGACAGCAAGTAGATGGATTCCAAAGATTTTTTAAATGAACATTTGTGGTTCCTGGAGAAATTTAGTTCCACCAGGAGGTAAAATATTCATATTTCCTGGTAAATCACTGAACTTTTTCTTTATTGGCACTCCCAGGGAACATCTGCACAGCTTCAGAACTGTCTTCTCTCTTCTGGTCAGAGCCACCGCCTCCTAACCATCCACCAGATCTGCTCCCACCACCATCTTGAAAACCTTTCCCTTCACTACTGCTGTTCCTCTTCTGTCACAGATTAGTCCTGACACTCTTCTCCACCCACTCCACCCTACCCAAACTCGCTTCTTTACCTCTTTTCCATAATCCCCGTGGCTCTGAACAGTTGACCCCAAGTGCTTAAACTCCTGCACCTTCTTCACCTTTACTCCTTCCTCCTCATCTCCTCCTGCCTCCCCTTCAATCACACACATGTATTCTGTCTTGCTGCGTCTGACTTTCATTCCACTTCTCTTCAGCGCATACCTCAACCCCTCCAGGTTTTCCTCCACCTGCCCCCTGCTCTCACTACAGATCACGATGTCATCTGTGAACATCATAGTCCACAGAGACTCCTGCCTGACCTCATCTGTCAGCCTGTCCTTGACCACAGCAAACAAGTGGAAGCTCGGATCCAATCGTTGGTGAAGTCCCATCTCCAAACCCGGACCCATCTGTTACTTTGCCCACCTCAGCGCCGTCATACTGTTCTCATACATTTCCTGTAACACAAAGATACTTCTTTGTAAATCCAGACTTCCTCCTGCAATCCCACAATTCCTCCCTCTGCACTCTTTCTTACGGTTTCTCCAAATCCGGCCTTGTCCGTACTTCTCCATCAGTACTCTCAAAGGATTAGCTGCAACCTTAATGTATGACAATACAAACAGTCGTGCAGAGAAGCCGTGGGGATGTTTGCCTTTCATTTCAGAAACAGATCTGTATCAGATCACATGTGAGCTGATGTAACCACGCTTTCAACTGAAGCATGAAGGACTCTTATTTTGGACTTCTGCTGCTGCTGACTGCAGTGAATCAGCCCTCAGCACGCACACACCCTCCCACCCCTGCAGAACTTGAGGCACGCAGTGGTCGGTCTGTTGCCTCCGTTCATATGACTAATTAGACCAGCTTCACACTGGGCCGTTCCTTTTGAAGCTGATCCCTGGTGCTAATTGCCACGTCAGTCCCGGCCACGGCGAGGTTAAGTTCAAATGCAGGGCCGGCGTCTCCCTTCCCGACAGAGAAGATGGTGTTTATGTAATTCTTATATTCGAATCCAGACCTCATTGTTTGCCATCAGAGACGGTCCAACCTTCAGCTGTAGCTGCAGGATCACGTCTGTGATTTCAGGATTATAGAGCGGTTTTCTTTAACATCCACCCTCTGAGACTCTGTTTTGTCCAAACTCAATGGGATTACACTGGGCCTTGGTGAAGGATAGGTCAGATGAAAAGAGGGAGGAGGGAGGGGGGATGAGGATGTGATGGATCAGGGCACTGATGAGCCACAAGAACTGTTATGCTGTGAGGTGGAGGTCTGCATGAGGCATGAAGAGGGGAGACGTCACTTAACCCTCATAGAGGAGACAAACCCATGACTGCACATACTTTGTATTTGAAGGGCGACATCAGACTGCCCACTATAAGCACACAATTTAATTTCAGTTTCCAAACTTTAATCAAAATCCATTAATTTGCCGTTGTAATCTATTTTTTCTGCATTGCTTATGGTCATGAATCATTTTACAGTATATTAAATGCTGTGAAGACACAGGAAAGTGTTGGTAATCTGTTGGTCCCATATACACTGATCAGCCGTAACATTATAACCACTGACAGATGAAAAGAGAATAAGATTGAACATCTTGTTACAATGGCAACTGTCAGTGGGTGGAATATATTTGGCTGACAGTTTTTTCATGAAGTTGACGTGGAAGCATCAGGATCTGAGCCAAATTTTTATGGCCCAAAGCATCTTCAGTAAAGCAGGTCTTGTTGGATGTTCCTCGTCTGCTGTGGTCAGTGCCTGAAACAGTTGAAGGAAAAACAAGTTTCGATCCGGTGACGGGGTCATGGGCGCCCAAAGATGCATGTTGGGGATGGCGGCCAGCCCGTTCGCAGAAGAGCTAACTGAAAATATTTGAAGAAGTTAATGCTGGTTCTGATAGAAAGGTGGCAGAACACATAGATGTTCCATCTGTTCTGGCAGCAGAAGCAGGGGCCTACACAATATTTGACAGGTGGTTTTAATGTCATGGCGGATTATTTTGAACAAGGATTTCTTGCCCTGTCTAGTGGAAAATGTAGAACCTTTGAAAATAAAACTATTTTTCTTGCCCTTCCTTGACTCTGACTTTACTGAAATAACATATTCATTTTATTTTTCGTTATGTTTTGCAAAAATGACACATCTGTCTCCGTGCCGTGATTCTTGTTCTCTTCGCCCCTTTCAGTCTGCTTCTTCACGGCTATCGGACATTCATCTGGTCAAACAAGTGTTAGATCTTTAAATGGGAATGTTTGACTCCGCGCCGCTGCTGAATAATTGAGGAGCTGTGTGGTTAAAAAAAGGCAGAGAATACACATTTACAGGATCTCTGCTGAGCATCCTGAGACGGCGTGACAGACACCGACAGCCAGGGGCTCATAACACGCTTACAGTAACACCCAAACCCTTTTCGCAGCATAGCACGGACAACCAGAAGATTTTAGCAGCAGTGGGTGGTGCTAAAAGCTAACAGTGGGATTCTAGAAATACACCCACCAACCCTGCGCCCGAGCTTCCTTGAACATCTCTTTAAGAAGGAGTGCTGTAATTGTGTTGTGACTCTGCAGATCGGATCGACCCTCCTGACCCCCCGGGGAGGCTGTTTCTGAGATGTAGCCGAGTCACATCTCTAAATATGGCCAGAGAGTGGGGGAGTCGTCCTTGCATGTTAGACTGTGGACTCCACCTCTGTGTCCTTCTAGTAGTTTGACCTCAACTTCAGAACTCCACACTTCAGCCCCACAGATTTTCACTTTGGCAAGAAACGGAGAGACGGAGCTCCGCCCACAGTAAGCATCAAACTAAACTTATAAAGTTTCTTCTGACTGTATATCCTCCCTCTATTTCCAAGGTTAAGTATTTGGTCCTGAGTATATGGATGTATATTTAATGTCACTTTCATGTGTTTAGTGGATTCCTTAATGTGGCGTTCATTTTAGCATGAGAATATGGCCTTCTTATTTAAAGATATATATTGTACTAATTTCAACGCTTTTCAAGATTTTATTTTGAAATTTTTACATTATGCATTCATTGAACCCTTATTTTAAAGTGTAAAGATTTGTTTAAGATTAAGAGGGATATCTTGGAATATTTATAATATTCAAAACTAGGCCAATGCGGTTATCCATGAAAAGCCCCCAATCACCTGTGTGAAGAAGTGTTTTTCGCTAAAATACTCCCCCTGATGAGTATAATATGAACTATTACAATAAAACATGATCTATAAAAGATAGATCTCCTCAAGTCAATCCATACGCAACAAATTCAAACTAAAATACGAAACATTTAAGAGAGATCTCCTTGAATTCCTTCTGGACTAAATCAGATGACAAATTATGTCCTGAAAACTTTTGGGGATTAAAACTCCCCCTAGTGGCAGAAATGTAAAACCAACCCTTCCCAAAATCAACCCACCTCTTCTTTGCACTATAGTTTGTGGTGATCTAAAATCTGAAAGTGATCCATGAAACAGTTTTTGAGTTATAACGTTAACATAAACGATCTGTGGCGGCGATGAACATTCCCAAATATCCCCCCAATTTTTTTACGTGGTAGACATTACGTATTTTTTGTGTTTAATCACCTTTTATCACCTAAGAATCGTTGTGTTAACTGGCAGTTGTACATTTGACCTTTTGGCTTACTTTTTCTTGCACACCTGCAGTTATCGGAAGTTCTCCCTATCAACAACTCCATCACTTTATAACAGAATTACCATTGAGCTCTGTGTAACCTCACCTGCTCACCTCTCTCCTTTCTCGCTTACTTGTTTTCCTCTATTGGAGGAAAATAAACGATCAGAGCTGGGTGGCCCCAATACACTCAACAAACACTTACACAGAACCTTGGATAGCATCCAGTATAGACTGCATGTTACACAGCAGGGTGGACCTGCAATAACAGACAGGCAATAGCCCAAATATGTGCTAAATACTTTCTCTCATTATCGCAGAAGCTCCCCCTACTGTCAGAAATATACAGCCAACCTTTCTCAAAATCAATCCAGTTAATCCTCACACTAAGGTATATGTGATTGTAAAATCTGAAATGATCCACAAGAAAGTTTTTGAGTAATCACGTAAACACAAAGAATATGCGGTGGACGTGATGATGATTCCATGATATTCCCAAGTTTTTGGTATATATATATATATATATATATATATAACGAGGAAGGATTAAATCAGCCAAAGTGGATTAAACCACCTGTGTGAGTGTGGTTCCGTAACGCCCCTGCAAAAGGTAGAAATAACAAATTCGGGTCAATTTGGACAAACGTTATTTATCACTACTATTTTTAACCTCACCTGTTATGAAATTAGTACGTACCATGATTTTAACAGAAAGGATTTCTAAATATATCTTATTTTCCTAACTTGTCACATTTAGATTTGAGTGCGTAAGAAATAAACCAAAGATTGAGGATAATAATTCATTTCAGATTAAGCGGGTAACATGTCATGCAAAGACCAAGACAACATTAGGCACTAGACTGAGTTCAAAAGAAAAAATCTTCAATGCCCTTTATAGTGAAATGTAAAGTTCCAAATCCACAAACTCTCACCCTCTTTTTAAAGAAAAAAAACACACTCATGACATCTTTTTGTGGCATAGAAACAACTCGTTTTCTAAACACTAATCTTACAGTCCCATGGCCCGGGTTCGTCGTGCTGCACCTCTGACTGAACGCATGCAGGGGTGGGATTAACATCCCTGTTAAAATAACACGGAGGAACCCGGAGCAGAGCCAAAGAGCCCCAAGAAAAGGTCCATTGTTGTCCAAGTGTTGTTATTGCCTGGAATTATGTGTGCTTAGTTACACCATAATGCACACATACACACTGTTCAACGCACACAGGTACATGCACAAGCACACGTAGCTGTTTTCACACAGTTCCCATATAGGCTAATCTGAGCCCACATGCAAATGTCTGGTGTTCATAATGGGACATGAACCTATGCCATACTGTCCCCATCACAGCTATCGATCCCAATTCATTCAATTCTGATGTTTATCCGCTCAAGGTGTGTAATTATTGAATTTTCCAAGGTGTGAAAAGCATAAAAAGCCCCTCAAAGCATCATCTCACCTCCAACAGCCGATACCTGAGTTTGAGACTACAGCCAGGATGTGATGTGATCCGCTTTCAGTATCTGACCCCATTAAAATGGCTGTTGCAGGTCACAGATCAAAAAGAGGATTATGGCTTCATGCCAATGACCTGTCTGAACCCTAATGGGTGCCACAGCGCCGATTAGGGACTTTTACCAACATGGCTCAGACACAACAGGAAGAGAGAAACGGGCTGTATGAGTCCTGTGTAGAACTACAGTCACGTCAGGAGATGTAAAGATGTCAGGATCACATTTACAACTTATTGGATAATAAGATGGATCCACATAACTTTTTCTTGGTTAATCTAGTAATTCTTTTTTTTTATATTGCCAAGTAAAACAAAAAAACATAATTGAACTTTCCATAAGAACAGGTCCAGACCATAACGGATGGATCGTCTTTTAACAGGCAGAAACCTAGGAGCAGAACCCAACCCTTGGAAGGCAACCTTCCACTTTCACTTGTAGAAGTTGTTTGTAGAGTCATTAAGAATGTGAAATCTGAAAGTTTTGGCGAACTTCTGACCATTCCCCTGGTGCCACCATAAATTTGGCTCCTGTATTTGTCAGTGAGAGGACAATTATTGGCTGGATTACCATGAAAGTTGAGTTCTTATATTCATAATCCACACCAATGGTTGGTGTGGCTTCTCTCTGGCTGCTCCGGCATCCTCCTGCAGTCCAAGTACATGAAATGTAGGTGAAATGGCCTCAAGTGAAAATGTGACTGTTAATAGACGTTTGTCTATGTGTCGGCCCTGTGATGCTCTAACTCTCGGGGAGGCTCCAGCCGTGTTGATCCACATTATGATGGCTAGTTGGCTGGGTCAGAACATTTCTGACACTGCAAGGCTTTTTTTTTGTAGATCCTAGTCTGCAGTGGTTCCTATCTACCAAAGTAGTCTAAGGTTAGACAACTGGTAAACTGGTGACAGTGTCATGGGCTCCTAAGACTTGTTTGATGTGTGTGGAGATTCAAGGCTAGCCCATTATTCCTAATCCCACAGAGGTATCAGAAATAGCTGAAAAACAACTAATGCCGGTTCTGAACAAGCATTGGCTTCACTGCCAGGGCTGTTGGACAGTGAAGAAGGACGACCTTTTGTCCCCCAGACTGTCCAGTACCTCAACTACCAATCATTCCCCATCTCTGCTCAGCCTGCTAGCCCCCCTCGTCCGTGACTTTTGGTCATGCTCTGAAGACCTCTGGCCCAGACTTTTTAAAAACTGTCACACTGACCTTGCTGACATTTTTGTTGCACTAAGTTAATAGTTGATTATTCTTTCTGATTGAATTTGAACAAGCGATGGGGCAATTTGAAATGTATTCTACTCTCAATGTACATATGAGGCTGATAAGTAAAACATTTTGTGCAAACTATCTGGGACAATACTACATTTTCTGATATTCTGAGCAAATGAGGTACAAAGAGATGCACAAATCTAAAAGATATGGAAATATGTGTAAACTCCCGTACCATGGTAACCGATACTCCATCTGTGGACAAAGATCATATAGTAACTTTTGGAGAAGAATCTCGTTCCTTTTGAAAGAAAAGCACAAAAGCAGAATTCAACTCTGATTCAACTGAGATACAGTATGCAGTATACATGACATCCATCAAGGACAAAACTACTGTAGGATCCGAGTTATGCATATTGAGTAGTTGTACTCACACCCAAACTGTTTGTTGGAGGAGAAAAATGTTAATTTCCACAACAAACAACACAAAACCCAGGAATACAAAGGATAGAAACTGTAAACATTTCTGAAATATCAAGTTATCTATAATTTCTAGGCTGTCTTAAAACGATTTCTCCAGTCGTAGTACATAATTATTTGATTTGGTACGAACCGACAGTTTCACGAGGCCTGTGTCGTATTTCTGGTGTTCAAAAACTCTGAACATGTGTTCTAAAATAACATACAAAACAATGAGGATGAGATTTGTCTGGAAGGTGGAGGCCTGCAGTCAGGAGAGCAGAGATTGAGAGTGAGTGTTGAAGGAGAGGTGAGGGGGAAGTTGATTGGAGGGTGGTGGGGGTCTGGGCGGGGTGGGGTGCCTCTTCCTCGTGCCTCCAGTCGAGCAGAAAATCTCAGCAAATTAGTTACCGCGATGACTGCCGGTCGGGGAGCTTTCATCCAACGCAGCGGGGGAGCCGCCATGGGATCGGGATGAGAAACTCCTCCTCATAACAACCTCTTCACTCACCCCTCTTCACCACTGCTCCTCACCCCCCTCCTCCTCCTCTCCTCCCCCTTGAGTCATGGTCCAAACATCCATTACTGTTTCCAGGCAGCGGGGAGGGCTCGATGGCCTTTTTTCTTTTTACTGTTAAACGGCTCTGCAGCATTAGCGCCCCTGAAAAGGTGTCACATAAACACCAACGGCTGCAAAGAACTGCTGCAGTCCCGGGAGAACGGACCCCTCTTCTAGTTAGATCGTCCACATTCTGATGGTTCTGGATTGGAGTAAAACTTTTGCTGTTTTCTGTCCGTCCACAGGTCAAGCCCAGCCCTCTTTTTAGGATACAGAGCACAAGAAACAACATCCGAGTGATATTCAGCTGGATCGGTAACCTCCGTCATGGAGGTTAATTGTCTCTAATTTCCATTAGTTTATTGGTGGGTTTTTTTTCTCGGCAGCATCATGCAAAAAGTACTTGAATGATTTCCATCAAACTTGGTGGGAAGGTTGTTCATGTGCCTGAATAGACCTAATAGAATTTTGAGGCAGAAGTTTTAGAAAAATAATCTTTCTGAATTTATCAACCATTGTTAGATATGTCAGATATATTCAAAGCTTTTATTATTTTGATTCCAAGACCCTGAAAGGAGAGTTCCAAAGTTTCAACGTTCACCTTTGGTCCTCAGCTCTGATTTGTGACCGAAAGCAACCGAAGGAGTTCAAGTTAACGGCCCTGCTCCTTCGAGTCGAAAGGAGCCAGTTGAGGTGGTCCGAGAATATAATCAGGATGCGTCCCGGATGTCTCCCTTTGGAGGTACCAGGCACATCCAACTGGGAGAAGACTCCGGGGTAGACCGAGAACTCGCTAGAGGGATTACAAATCTCATCTAGACCTGGTAAAACCCGAGGACGAGCTGGAGAGCATTGCGGGAGCGAGAACATTTGGAACGTCCGGCACTTTTTCCCAAATTTTATGGAGGGCTATTTATGTCCATATTTGGGGTTTAATTTGATGGTTCTTGGCTTATATTAAAGATTTGTTTATGTCATCGACTCTTCTCAAAGACATTTCAGGTCTTTGTTTTTTCTCCATCTGTTTTGCTTTTCCGGCCCCCAAATCACTGCAGTCGGTTGTCTAAAAATACAAAACTGCACCCAAAGGGTCGACTCATGTTGACTGTGTTTTGGGTTTTTATTATCCTCCTGTCCACTCAGATACCCGTTAGGTTCATGTATGTTTTTCTTTTATCAGATCCAGACTTTAGGAGAGAGAGGAATTACCGGCAAACTCATGAAACCATATACTTTCTCACCATCCATAGTGCGTTCAGGTCCTAACGCTATACCTACTGTACTGGCATTTACACGCACTTCATCTCCACACCTCCGGAGAAACATAGCTGCTAAGGGTTGAGCGATACCCAGTGGACCACCTGCTGCTAAAATCTATGGAAGACTGAACAAACACATTTGCACACACACGCGTCTGATGATGACACATACACACCGTCACACATCACTGCAGCCCAGCGCACAACACAAATAATCGTTTTGTCCTTTTTCTCAGCCGATATGTTGGTAGTGTCTCCAGGCTGAGGAAGGAGAATCAATCATGTACATCCGAATCATGTTTTATCAGGTTTTAAACAATGCAGGATTGATTTCTGCAGCTCCCATAGATACTCAGCAGTGTAATATTTCTGATAAATCAATCAATCACTGCTGTGCATGTTTTTAAATTCCTAAATGAACACCCTGTGCCTGGATGCATGGCCAGAAATACCAACATTAAAGCTCGCCCCGTTTGGATCAAGTGAACGGCCATGACGTGGAGTTCACACCGAAAACGAGTCTTTATTTCGTCCAGCGATAATTCCAACAAAGATTTTATTCAAACACGATGGTTGCATCCTCAACAGTGTTGACAAAAAGAGAGAAATTCTGATACTAGCACTTGAGATGAAAACGTGAGAAATGTGGAGCGGTTGATGGTTGTGGGATCTGGAAGGTGTTGAGGTTCGGTTCAATAACAGGACCCCAACACAGACAGCACTGGAGGCTGGGCGCAATCTAATTGATTTAATAAGCAAAATGCAAATGTAAGAAAAACCCTAAAAACATATTGCAAAAGTCCCAAAGCAAATAAATCCAGTTCAGAGCACCATGAAAGTCTGCGTAACAAAGGTGGGATCAAAGCCGAAAAAAAGGTGTAAAATTCAAGGAATAGACTGTCTGTTGAAAAATGGGAAAGAAATGACAAAAAATGTCATCTTAATGTGTGTTTTAACACAAAGATTTTCAAAGAAACATCAGAAAAAAGCCTATTTTCAAGCATATTTATGGTTCCTTGAATTATTTCTTGTCATGGTAACAGTTAAAGTAATGCAGCACTAAAATGAACACCTCATTTGGATTGAGGTAATGAATAAAAATAGCAGACTTTTTGTTTATGTGGCAACTGCATTTTGGGGGCCTGAAAACGTAAACATTTTAGGGTTTCAGACTGTAATCTTCTGAAAACAGCTCCATTTTTGTCTCCATGTAAACTGCGACAACAGAGCCCCACCTCATGAATGTTCTTTAATTTTTTTAGCTTGATAGTCACCTGCGGACAGAACAACAAAAACAATGTCCAGCTATGGAGGTTTTTACTTTTGCTGCAAACGTCGTTACTGTGGTAAGCGGAGATGATGATGTGGAACACTGAAGGCCTGTTATCTAATTTGGTGTTGATGTTGAAAAGTTACAGCATCCACTACTGGCCTGGCATGCATACTGTAACTGAGGTTTTTTTTATATATACTGCATAGATTGTGGAAATATGAAATAATAAGTCCTCTTTTATTTGTCAAGCCAGAACAGCTTTTATATACACGGGACAACTTAACATCCACTCCAACCTTCAAAATAAAAGCACTTCAACAAACAGGAACCAGAAAGTTAATCAGAGCATTTTCTTTCGCCATCAAAACAAAAATAAGTAACAATACCCCCTCATTTCCAGTGGTAATTACACTGATGTGTGAAAGCACGTATTTTTTATACTCAGAGGAAAAAGTTTTCCATCTTTAGATTGTAAAAAGGGCCTTAATCCTTTTCTCTGGTCATACAGCAGTGTGGAGTTGTGAGGGTTTGTCAGAGGGCTGTGCAGGGGGATCAGAAGGTCACAGGAGGAGGTTTATGTTTTATGTTTACGTTTATGTTTTTCCAACACTAGGGGGAGCTTCGTGACAAAAGTTTCTGGGATATAATTTATCAACCATTTCATTTAGTCCCAATTTGGTGTATATTAATCAACTGGAGGAGATCTATCTTGTACACATTTTTACACTCACTTTCTTTTCGACATAAATTCTTAACTATACATTTTGTCCAAATTTGGTACATACGAATCTAGATATCCAAGATCTATAATATCTATATCGCATTTTACCTTAATTGTTTATATTTTACCTAAAATGTTCACTTCCTGTCTAATATGTCCCACCCACTGACAGGTGTTATGGTAACAAGATAATTATTGTTATTCTGTCAAAATAACCGAGTCTTGAATAGTGGTAGAACATGAGGATTTGACCATGTCTTGGTCTTTGAATAGTCTTTTTATTATTTTATTATTATTCTTTACTTA
The DNA here is from genome assembly GCA_009660295.1 of Lophius piscatorius. Lineage (NCBI taxonomy): Eukaryota > Metazoa > Chordata > Actinopteri > Lophiiformes > Lophiidae > Lophius > Lophius piscatorius. The sequence continues at coordinate 97,944 of VRLP01001507.1, read as the reverse complement.
AAATCTCAAAATGTTTAAGAATGTGAAAAAAAAAAGATTCAAAATCTGCATCTGTCCACAGACCATCCTCAAAACTTAAGCTACTCTATCTTATACAAACATCCACTTCTGCACAAAATGTCTTCAAAATGTTTCCAAGATGCTGACATACCTAAAAGACAGGGGGGAACATATGATCTCCTGTGACCCTCTTAGTCAGAGACCAGTAGGACCTGCGGGGAACTAGTCAGCTGAGTCCGCCTACGGAGAATTAGTGAAAGTGAAAACACCTCACTGCATCGTAAAACATCACGGAAGCAGTTTTCCCAAATATACTAGGTGCTTAATGGGCTGTCGATGTTTTAGGTGATGACGTAGTGGATTTCTTTGAGAACTGATAACTGAAGTCCTAATGGACTCCATCATAAAGCCGTTGTCCTGGCTGATTAGGCTGAAGGTGACAAATGGAAGACCCGTCTTCAAAAGAAGTCCTCTATTTGTTTGAATGCCGCTATGAGAGATGTATACATTGGATTTCTCTGCGGATGCCAGCGAGACGCCAGCCGTATCAGCGCGGAGCCTTGTATCTAGGAAAGGAAGATCAGTGAGGAAGTCACAGACATGCCGCGGGGCTTATCTTTTATTGGCTGAGTCTTCGGGGGCTTATCTTTTATTGGCTGGCTCCTCTGTCAAGCTTATCTTTATTGGCTGGCTCCTCCTGAGGACAGCCTGTAAGTCCTGCGAGCTGAGGTGGAGGTAGAGCTGGAGGTGCAGGGTGGGGGGACACTGGCAGGATGACTGGGACCGACACTCATATCTCTATCACCAGTGTGGGAAAAACATACAGCCCTGTTTCCACCTTCTGGACGGACAGAAGTCCTACTGTCTGTAGTTTCTCCCCACCCTGACTTACTTCCTTTCCTTTGTCCCTCCCTACTTCCCTTTTGATCCTTCTGCCAATGTTTTGACCTGAAGACCCACTTAACACTTCATGTGGCTCGATTAGCTATGGCTTACATTTAAATTTCAACTGTCACGAGGGTTCTGACCTTCAGGGAGATAAAATCAAATGAATATCCGAATGAATTAAAGCTATTGTTCTTAGATACACCTTTTGGTGCACCTGAACACATCAGCAGTGATGTTATCTTGCGGACCTTGCAAGCCCCAGACGTGGTTACCAAGTCCAGCTTGTGTTCGGTGGAACTCTCATCTCCCCTTCCGGTCAGGATCAAAATTCACCTCTGGGCTTTCTCGTCATCTCTGTGGTGTTCTTGCTGACCCCGAACTTTACTATTACTAAAAACACCAAGTGCATTTAGGCCTTTAAGAATGACAATCTGGCAAATTTTCTGCAACTCACCTGTATGGTTACCAGGTATCTTGAATCTTGTGTTGGGCTCCTGTGTGCAACAGTCGGCGACGAGCTTTACATATCTGGAACGTTCCAATACATGGGAATTCTACTTCTCATCTTTTCAAAGAATTGTCTGCTCCATTAAGAAAATATGATCATGAGCTGATTTTCCAGATCTTTCCAGAAGGGAATCGTAGCCGATTCCCTTGTTGATTCCCTGGGTTTCAGAACCTGATTAAACTAACAGGTGTATCCGCCCTGACACAGTGCCGTTGTCAATATGTGCTCCAATGATATGTGCTCTGTTTGGGCACGGTCACTGAGCTAGGCTAAGATTTCAGACTCTACTTGAAACAGGAAGGCGATGCCTTGAGACACTGCCTGTCCCAGACACATCCATATGACTCTTTGGTCCATGACCTGCACCCACCTTGTCCAGGACGGCTTGGTACTCTCTGCTTGACATCCCTTCTTTCTTCAGGAATGTGCAAGCATTTCTCTTTTCCCTTTCTTCCCTCATGCAATGGTGTCTCCCTCAACTCAGACCAAACGTATGTGGTGCAGACAAGACTGCTTCTAGCACAGTATCCACCTACTTCAAGTCTTTCTCATTCACACCTAGCTCCCCTTTTGGTTACGGGAGTTTCTGCATATCAGTGCCACTCTTGTGTGAGTCATCCTGACTCTTCTTCTCAGGAGAGAGTAGAATGCAATGGTACTGAGGCTTTTGGGCAACACAAGCCATCTTCTAAGATTGACCTTCCCCCTACAGATGTCTCTACAGGAGAGATGGACTTAATGAAGAGAGGCCAGAGTGTGTTTAGTACCGTACTGGTAGAGTCGAACTAGAACTTCCACGGAAGCACTGAGGCTCTACAAGTCAGAGTTGTCCAGTTTCTGGCAGGCTCCCTGAACAGATGGCTGATGAGTCTTTATGGCTGCAGTCAAAGACCTTGTGTAGGTTCTTCACCGCCTAGATGGTTGGAATCTGTGATCCTCCATTGCTCAAGAGAAATCTCTCCATGACCCGGCCCTTCCTCATTACAAGACAACTGGACTAACCAGTCTTGAGAACCATCCCCAGCCACCGAATATGTTTTCCAGCCCTTGCATACTGGCACACACTCTGTGGTGAAAGTGAGGTCATCCGTGTAAGCCCGGATTGGAGGCTGAAATGTCAATGATGTGTCCGGGGATCCGGGCACTCTGGTTCTGCAGATTTCATGATCGTGTATCTGCATCAATGCCCCGACAACACTTTCTGGGGTGACTGGAAATGGAATATCTGAATACCAAATTTACTGAACCATCACAAGATACCGTTTTAAAATGAAAATAATGTAAATAGAAAGACAGTGTTGCAGCAAAAATTGTGTGCTATATTAATACCAAAGCGAACATCGGTGTGCAAGAAAGGAACACAAGCAAGTAGATTTTCAGATGAATTCTGAAACACTGTTAAAGATAAAAAGTTTTCTTGACTGTTTTTTTCTAATGTCAGTATGTTCTAATGCGCAACTTTTTCATCCATTACAAATAATTGTATGGCATCATTCGGTCATGTGAGTGTGTGTGTGTGTTTCTGTTTGGAAGAGTTGATGACACCCACTTATACTTTGAAACTACAATGTATATATTTGATGAGGACAATCGCTTGTCCTTATCAAATTTTCTCATCCAAGCATAAAACTCTTGCCAACTCTACGTCCGCTGTCTTCCTTCAATATAAAAGCACTTTACATAAATTGAAAAACTGCTTGCTAACAGGACATATAAAATCACTTTTGCATTTGCTAAGTTCAAAATCCTGAAAATTGATGTCCTGTGTTTATCAGGTTACAACTGACAAGGATGTTTGTCGTAAAGACATGCATTTCATGATAAATAAATGCCTCATAAAGGTGGAGAAAACTTTAATTTCTGACCTATTAGAATTCAATTTGCAGTCCTCCACAACTTTTAAACCAACTGTGTGGGTGTGTGTGTTAGTTTGTGTGTTTGTGTGTGTGCGAAATGACAGAATAAGATGCTGTGGTTCTCAACACGTTTTTCCTGGAGTCTGGCCTATCAGTCAGATAAACAGCAGGTCTCCTTCAGCAGGTCTGTTACAGGAACTGCTGTTCACAGGCGTTGCAGTTTTATCCTGCAGAGGAAAGCTGATAACTGACCTCTGCAGACAATGTGTTGACAATAATTAGCATTTTAAGAGCTCCGTTCCTACAGGAGATGTCTGAACAGAGACAACTAATATATATATTATTTGATTATAATATATATATTATATTTAATATAATGAAATATTACAATATAGCCTGCAAAAATACAGGATTTTTTGAATCAGTTTTATGGTTTGTTTAATGTGCACAAATTGTGAATGTCTCATTCAAGTGCTACCTAAACCATGATATTATAAAAAAACAAAAACAACAGCATGTGTTTGCAAATGATGTAAGTAGCAAATTTCACTATCAGCTGCTAAAGTGACACTGAGCAAATGTTTAGAATGCCCTAAAGAATGTTTTTCAGGCTTTATCTACGGAATGGGGTGACATCATAAAACATGTGATACACATGATGTGTATCAACATAAAAAAGTTGGATATAACTAAGTAAACTGAAATGACAGAACATGAAGAATTTAATTTAAATACTCTTATAACTGGGTCGACAGCAAGGATATATCCCCGGAAAACTCCCAATCTCCTGATTGATTTCCTCCAATTAAATGTCAGGTGATATCCACAGTATTTGTTTTGAAAAAGTTCTGACAAATGAGTAGAAAATGAACCATCAGTGGAAAAGATGATACTGTAAAGAAAAATCTCCTCAAGTTGATTCATATCCTAAATTGGACCAACGCTAGAGAAATCTTTGGAGATTAAGCTCCCCCTAGTGTTAGAAATATATAGCCGACCTTTCCCAAAATCAATCACGTTCTTCCTCCCACTGAAGTTGATGAGTGTATAAAAGTTCAAGATGATCCATTGAATCAATTTTGAGTTATTACTTAAAATGAAGGATCTGTGGACGCCCTCGCCGTGTCCTCACACATGACAGTGTGTGAGGAGATTTTTCAGGATATAAAATCAAACTTCTTATACTTAGTGGCATTTCTAAAATAAGCTTAAATTGGACATTTATTCTTAATTTTTTCAACTCTCTAAAAAATATCTGGGTTTTGGTTAAACGTGCAGGCATGTGTACCCAAAAGTGTAAAATGAAGATTTGACTCTGCAGTCTGTGTTTGGTAAGTAACAACATGTACGATGTTTAAAAGTAGTCTGTTGTTGTAGTTAGGTGCAAATTTAAGATCCAAATATATGTCAGTCAAACCCAAGCTTTATAGTATTCCTATTTTAAGTGCAATTGTTGACCTTCGTAAACTGCAAACATCAAACGCGACCACTTTTACTTTTACTTTTATTTACTAAGTTTAAATATTGAATGACGGATAAAAAAAATCAAGGGAAATTCTTGGTTGACACAGAACAGTGATTAAAAAACAAAAATGAAAACAGAGGCCCTAGGTGGGTTTACATGGGACATTTTTCTCCTATCCGAATGAAACCTTTCAGAATTGCAATGTCGGTCGCCCGTTTACATGACCTGGAAGAGACTTTTCGTCCTTCTAACCCTACGACTATGTTTAACTCTTTCAAAGTTGCAATGATTAAACGACTCTCCGATGTAGACCGGTACTGTTTTGAAGTCGACATTTTAAAAAGGAGTTGCGGCGCTGTGCATGCGCTGAAAAACTCAGCCGGAGCATTACGTCACGACGCTGGGGAAGACTTTCCAAAAGGACTTAGACTACATCCTTGCAAAGGAATGAAATCTCATTCGAAAGGGACTTTTGTTTCGGAAACGGGTTTTCACCTTGACCTTTTCATTACGATCAGGCGTCTTCTCCGATTTATTCGTAACTAGACTGTCCATGTAAACCCACCTAATGACGATGAGGACAAAAAACCTTTACACTAATCGGGCGTACTTAACAGAAAAAAAATCCTAAAAAGTGGGTATATTATTGGGAGAAGTTTTAGAACCACTGAACTAGTGGTCTCCTGTTGGTTATGAAGACTCCGGTTACAAACCAGAGAGAGGAGAACATCTCTGTTTCTGGCATTACATCACTCTTGATAGAATCTGCTTCTGTTTACTGTTACTGTTTCCTCTCTGTCATCTCTCAGTGAGGGGGCTGACACCCCCTCTGCACCCTTCAAACTCTCAGTCCCCCTTTCTCACCCCCTCCACATACCCACACTTCTCTTGTCACCCCACAGCTCCACCACCAACCCCCTAAAAACACTGATGTCCTCCATGTCTCCTGATAAGTGGTGTGTATGTGTCCTGCTGTGGCCCCTGTCTGTCTCCCTGCCTCCAATGACATCACTGGACCCAAAGTGGAAGTGTGTCTGGAGGAGGTTGGTTTTCTTAAGGTTGCCACGACAACAGCATCATGCATCCCATGGGAGGGAGAACTGGAAGCTTATCACTCTGAAAAGCTTTTAAAAGAAAAAAAACAAGACTTTATGAAGCAGAGCCTCATGGGTAAATAAGTTAACCAGCATCTGTCTGCGCTATTTACAAGCAGTTCCGGTATTCCTTCATCCCTAACCCGATACTGTGGGAGGGAGTGGGAGGGTATTTTTGCGGTCAAATTTGTCAGTTCTTCCAGCGTTTCCTTATATTATCGGTTAGGTTTCATCTCAATAGGGTTCATGTCAAGATTTTGACCAGGCGACTCCAAAGCTCCTTTTGAACCAATCAGCAGTGGACTCAGTCCTCTGTACATAATGATGTACAGAATTCTTGCTTCCCTGAATGATTATGAGTCATCCCGGTCCTGAAGCAGCAGATCATCTCCACAACATTCCACTGCCACCTTCATACCATTCAGAGAGTGACCTCTAAAGTTAAGCCGTCTATCCGCTGAGGTGGCATGAATTATCACATCAAAAGGTTTTTTTTGCACATGTCAACAATAAAAACATAATAGTTATGGAATTGCAGGACTCAAACCGAAATGCATGTGTTCATCATGAATGAATGCATGAACACTTCATCATCTTAATAATGACCCTAAGATGCACAGAACCCAAAACTATATATATATATATATATATATATATATATATATATATAAAAATACGCAGTGGAGATATGGGAGTTTCAAACACGCTTTGACACTAGAACCATGAAATCCGATGGAAAGTAAATCCGATTTAAGTCACTTCAGCCTGGTAATGTGTCACAAAGCCTGAACCACTTCTGAACTCATTCTGCTCCGTATCAAATGAAATGTGGAGTGACATCTGGTCTGATTGTGTCCCACACCAACAGGTGCAATGAATGACAGTCAGAACACACCGGCATGCTTCTAATTAGATCCAGTGAAACCACCTGCAGGGGAGGAATTTTTGAATGTGTTTATAGAGCACTGATGACATTTTGAGGTTTTACTTGTGATTTTGTTTGAACTAGATTCTTACTCTTGTTTTTCCTAGTAAACTGCAAAACATAAATCTTGCAAAAAAGGGAGACGTCCAAGTCCCACTTTGCTCACGAGTACGACGACCGACAGAATCAGTGGTCCAATAGTCACTACTCAATAAAATAATGTATAAAATTACCTGAAACATCTGTGGTTTTAATCTAATGGGTCTTTAGGTTCCCTATAAACTCTGTCGTAAGAAGTTACATTTGTAAAAGCAAAAACTTAACTTTTACTGATGAAAGAAAATGAATGACAAATAAAAGAATGTACGTCGGTCCCAGATCACTAACGTAATCTGCGTCGCCTCATGTCTCTCATCCAGCCTGCTCATCAAACGAGGACTGACAGCCCGCCATGACAGCCCACAACTCTGAGGTCTCGCTGGCTGACAAACAGGAAACCACCAACATCTCCAGTCTTTAGAGGGAGAAACCATCATGAAGGTCAAAGCTCTGGTTTTTGGCAACCATGTTTCAACAGACACTGATGAGAGGATTAAAAAAAAATTTTACTAATAGATGCACCTCACTGATGCCCGCCCCCCCTACACACACACCCACACACACACACACACACACACCGACCCACACACACACATTATCCAGACGTCCCGACTTATCTCTCAGCTTCTTGACTGCATCTTGACACACGAAACATGTACTAATATGGGAAGAGTGTCAACACCATCCCAGTCATCCCAGTAAGGAGCAGAGCGCCGCCATTCTCCAGACAGAAAACACACACACACACACACACACACACACACACACATCTGCATCAAACCCACACTTACACTGACTACACACAAGCACACGCTGACTTGGGTTGACTCGCACACGCACAGACACTTTCACTCTCTCACAGGCCCATCCAGACCCGCCCAGTCCGCCCCTCCTCCCTGGGAAAGGGTAAGAGGACAACAGGCCATCGCTGTTAGCGTAACATAACACTCAGAGCGCGCTCAGATAAGAGGAGCAGTGGAGCCGGGTCTTTCAGGAGACCAGAGCCGGACCCTGATGGATCTGCTGGTGCAACAGTTTAAAATATTACTTTTATCAATGCAAGGAACCGATTAACTCATATTCATTATATTCAATTATTACACACTGATATGCATGCATACATGTTCTGGTCATGAGTACTAGCCAAGCCCACTTTTTCAGTCCACATGAACAATCATCATCAAAGCAGTCAGTGGACAGAACTGAACTATTGATGTACTGTTTTAGAGCCATTTCACCTGATCTTATTTATTTTTTCTTATCTCCGAAGTACTGGAAACTTTCTTACTGAGATTATTTTGACCTCCAGAGCAGCTTCTTGTGGAACCTGCATCCCGCAGGAACTGATTTGGTCACTGAGTGTCAGACGGTGACGACCAGACTGATCTGCTGATAAAGGAGGAGGGGCGATGTGTTCACTTGTTCACTAATTTAAGGTGTCTTCTAATTATGGCTCACTAATGGGCTGTAGAGCCACTATTAGGATCTGCGAGATAGTTTATCTGTGGCTGAGCAGATACTAATGGACGACCACCTGTTGGACTTTCACTTCCTTCACACACTCAGACTTCAAGGATAAATGCAACGGATGAATGGACTGATTGTATTTAAATAATAATTATAAAACAAATGTGAAAACATGAAGAGGTCTAAATAAAATGGAAATGATAAATTAAACAATATATTTATGTAAAAAGAGGAAGAGTGAATGCGTTATCTCCACCGACCAGAACATTCAGAAGATACTTTCCAGGCACAGGAAAACAAAACCTTTAATACTCTTCACAGTAGAACAAAATCTCAAATCAGCAGACCTTCAATTGTTGTATCATTTCACCAAGGCAAGCTCACACTGTGGTGATGATGTCACCATGATGAAGCCACTGCACTGGGATCTGACTCATGCCAAATAATGTGATAGAACTTAATTCCTTTATTCTAGAGAACTTCCTCCTAGCATTAGAATCAATGTTATGAACCCTCATTTGTCTGAGTCATCAGCAACAATGTCATGTTTGAAGACATTTTTGATCAGTTACTTCTTTAGGTTAGCTGTTCTTGTTAAAAACAAGAAAGCACATTATGTTGCTTACTTTTATTATGAAATAAACCTGTAGGAGATCAAGGGTTATTTAAAGTTCCCTTTTTGTTGATAGTGTTAATTAAAAACTATTGATAAAGATGGATGGATTTTAGATGTAATTTGTTGATGATGCCTGTGAATAAAAACTTTTTATTGGAAATTATTCCTCGAAACACTTCTGATAGAGAGAGAGAGATGTATAAATGATGCTGATCTATATTGCATTATATCTGCAATTTGACTATTATCTGTTCCCTTGGTTTGTTCGGAATTCTATAAAATGAGTAAATGAAATAAGAACAAATTGTCATAATATCTCAGATTAAACCAGCCCTATTTGAGTGCTGTTATACCCTTGATTTGGACTAAATTTTTATTTTTGGCCCCCTCTTTGATTTAGTTTGACACCCCTGCTTTAACCTGTCTCACTGTGAAGTCCAAATTAAATCTGTTTTGCGAGACACCAATTCTGTTAAAAGAATCAACTCCCAGGGTGTGGGAGAGAACAACTAGTGAACGAACCCTGAAATATTGATCTGCCAAAGAGTCTTGCCTAACACAAGCTGGAGTTTAAATTAGAGAATGAACTCCAGAAGTTTAACTCTTTTACACTTTTTTGTCTAACTCCAAATTTCTCAACTCCAGAAACATGCCGTGTCGGCGTAATTGATGGGTTCAGGACATGTCGATACCTCACTCTGCCACATCATGTGATCACCCCAACCAACTTCAAAAGCAACATTCATTCTTGTTCTGCATCCAGTCTGGGTTTGGGGGCCGCCCAGTATCTCAGCTGATAGTGGGCAAGAGGTGGGAACCCCCAACTGGGTGATGTCAAACCAACGTTGGGCAGCAATATTAACCATTGGGGTCTGAGGTCACTTTGGCACAAGCCCCCACCCTTAGCTTTTATACACCGCACTGCATAATAATCATCATGCTGAGTTTGGTAGCTTTTTTTTCTCTTCAGTAAATCACTTCTAACACATGCATAATTTCATTACATATTTTTATTAGCTTACTGAACCCAAAAATGTGCATTAATCTGAAATATTGCATATAATAGATGATAAAGTGCGAATGAGAGAGAACTTATTTAGATTAAAAGAAGAATGTAGAATATTCAAGATATTGATGTCTCCGACGCTTTTGTGGCTCATCATCCTTTCGTTAAGTTGTGCAGGACAGCCAAGATCAACCAAACAAATACAAATTAATTTTTAGCCTTCATTTAATCCTCCCATCTGGTCTGAACCGCAGGAATCTGCAACACGTTTGATAATCTGACAAACATTTAATGGGCTCATATTTCAGTGGGCATCATTTTATTCTAATGGGAAGTGTACATGGCACATGAAGACAGACGAGACATCTTCAAGGAAACAGAGATAAAGTGTAAGTCCTTCTCTGTCTCACACACACACTCATGCACACACACCTCCACCCTAATAGCACCATCAGCGAGCCCCCCTGTTCTCTAGCTGCTAATGACGGACAGCTGAAGGCACACTCCTGGGGCGCCAATCAAATTTGCAGACCTGTAATTGGATTACGGTGGGCAGGGGGGAGGGCTTTTATCTCTCCCTCTCTCTCTTGCTTGTTTGTGCTCTTGTCTGCGGGTGAATGATGGACAAAAGAGCGGCCTGTCAACGTTAACTCCGGGCTGACGGAGGATTTGCGTGTGCTGATTGTTCAGAGGTTCGGAGCCGGCCTTGCCGGCTGCTGAGTGTATTGATATGACTGTGTGTGGCTGTGTTTGTTTTTTGTTTTTTTTATGTGTGTATGAAGTACATGTCTATCTGTGTGTATGTGTGTGCGTGTGTGTGTTGATCTAGAGAGTGTGTGCTGGCCCGAAGCAGGCAAAGAGCTAAATATCACTTAGCTCATTGCCTCGTCTCTGTTGCGTTTTCACCAGAGCTCAACACCAGAGCGACACAAAGGCAGCTGTCCCCCGGCCAAGAGTCCTGAAGGAAAAGAGAAGATGACAAATCACAGATACAATAAAGCTAACAGCCATAGGAGAGGCTCTGCTGAGGGGGGAGATGCTGCTGAGGAAGCGGGTGGGCCACCCTCCAGAAACTTTTATTTGCTTCTTGGATTAGAGGAGAGCAACAAATAGTGAGAGACAAGAAGAGATCCTGCAGAGAGCACTTCTTCTGATAAAGTGTACCAAACTGATTTAAGACTTATTATCAAGATGGAGGAAAAAAAATGTAGGGGGAATCCCTCAGTTAAGGAGACAATGCAGCCTGGTGTCACACTTGATAAGCCGTCATCTATTTATGCCCGCTAAAATGTCAGGGGTATTATGGAATCGTCATCCGCCAAGTCTGTATTCCCAATGAACTACCTACTACACAATCGCATGTGGTGTTTCCAACAAAACCTACTTCTTAATGCAGAATCATTCAGTGTGGTGGAGTGAGACTGTGCTGCTCTGAAGGGCCGAATCACAGTAATAAAATCCTGAGTATTACTCAATAATAAACTCTATCAGAGTTGTCGTAATTACATTAAGGTGACGTCACATTCATGATTTACAGAAAAACACACAAGATATTTCAGAGGGGTTGTCCCCGAAACATTTGAATGGGTGTTTTTTCTTCCTATAAGACGACTTCCTCTTCACAGTGTAACACCCATGATCAGCCACACAGAATAAATCATGGTTTATTTTGGACTAATTTAATGTTAACCGTCACGTTAGTTTTACAGCAGAGGCACAAAAACTGTGTAATGGCTCAATTAACTCACCGCTGCTGACACACAGACCCACCCTGAGGCTCCTCAGAGCCACGTGTGGGTGTCAACAGCCATGATGACAACACACACACACACACAGACACAGACACACAGACACACACACATACACCAAAAACACGGGTAGAAAACACACAGATGCAAATACACAATGACTCAGTCACCTACTGCCTGGATTATGTCACCCTGTCACCTGGAGTTCTGTTCTTTGTGGGAGGGGCTGCACTGTGTGTGTCTGCCTGTGTGTGTGTGTGTGTGTGTGTGTGTGTGTGTGTGTGTGTGTGTGTGTGTGTGACGGACATACTGGCTGCTGCTACTCAAGGCAGTTACCCTACGATCAGAATCCCCCCCCAAAGAGTCTGAGTCGGGCTAACGACTGTCTGACAGACTAATTACCAAACATCATCTGTGGTTATAACTTTAATCTTTTTATTCAATCTCTGCCTTCCCTGATTTGTTAAAAGAGTTAGTTGAAAATTTGTGTCATGTTTGGATTAAACGCAGCCTCACAGTATTCACTAAAAGTCCATCATGACTTACTATGTCATGAATGCAGCTGCTGATACGTTGGACCCTGGATGATTGACAGCAGAAACGCTTGTCAGCCATCATGCTGTCAGAGTCGGAGGCTCTGGAGACGCTCCGTGTGGGAACATTCTGGGAAAGCGGAGTCCTATCAGCGCTTTCACACCGGTTCCTGTCACCTTCCTCAGCCGACACCAGAGAAGCAGCCAGAGTCGAGAGCGTCATGGTGTGAAACAGACCTGCTAACTCGTGTCGCTGGTTGATTAAAGACTGGAGGATAATCAAGAAAGGGCTAGAGTCCCTCATTACCTAGGAATTTCTGCAAAAAAGCAACAGAGAAAATACAACAAACTATTTCTTTGACTACCCGTTGTAGATTGTAGGTATTAATCATCTTAACGTCTCTCACTGATGACTTGGCCTCTTGAGAGCACAACAGGAGTGATGAGTATGTGATTAGTGCTCCTCTGTTGGCGGGTCGAGCTGTTACTGCTGACAGGAGACCCCCTCTGGGTGTGTTGGTGCTCATATATCTAGATTTTTAATGCTTTGTCTTATAGTTTTGCGTTAAATAGACAAATAAAGATAAGTTTATCCTTGACACAGGAAGTTATAAACAATGTTATAGTGTTATAGCGGTATTATAAAGACCATAAAGTGTTATAATATTGTTATAAACACATTAAACGTGTTATAACGTTGTTATTAACACCCTAAAAGTATTATAACGTTGTTACAAACACTATAAAAGTGTCATAAACACTATAAAATTGTTGTAACGCTGTTATAAACACTTTTATAACGTTACAAGATTCATAATTGTGTTATTACAGTGTTATAACGGTTTGTATTTACTACAGTAGATGATATGTCATAATAGATGTAATGTAAAAGTCCCTGGTGTATAGACTCTTTACAAAGATTGTGATTGAAGTGTTTGTCACTGAACGGCGAGATAAATCTCCCTCTCTTGGACTCCGTACTCATATGGTGGTGGCCAATGACTCTGCTGGGACTGAGGAAATGATGAAAGACAGCTGATATCTTATTGACAGCCCCAGACAATGACAGCAGGACATGAAGACTGAGCATGTGAAGGGCTGCAGCACGGCAGCAAACAGGTTCAAAAACCTAATTCTGACATTGGGGCCTTCCGGGCCCTCTCCCCAATTTTGTCTGGGCTCCTTTTGGGTTCTCCAGCTTCCTTCCACAGTCCAAACCATGCAGTAAAGGTGAACTGGTGACTCAAAATTAACCGTAGGTGTGAATGTGAGTGTGAATGGTTTTCTGTCTCTACGTCTTGGTCCCACCTCTCACCCAATGTCAGCAAATCACGAGAAACGTTATCTCAGGACACTTTGCAAAGCATGATCATATGATAATACAATGACATGATAATATCTTTTATTCGGCGGATATCCGACAAGGACAAACCCCCACCCCCATCCCAACTCAATACAAGGTCATTCAAATTATGAGTATAAGTACTTAAATACGTATATATAATGCACTAAATCTAAATTTCCCTACCAAGCCTTACATCTTTTTTTCAGATGTAAAAATTAAGATATAAATCAATACATTATTAGAGTTATTGTTGCATTACTGTACTTATAGTTAATATTTCAGCTAATAATATTATTAAAACTAATAAAATAAAATAATATTAATATAATATAAATAAAATATATTTTTATCCTATTTTGTATTATTAATGAATCTGCTAAATTAAGTCGAACTAATTATTTAAAATAAATGCAAAGAAAGAAAAATATTTAATCCATAAAATGATTGATGTGTAATGTTTAATATGTAAACACTCTAGTAAACTACAAGTACCTAATGATTGCAGTAATTTCCCTTTATTTGCCATCCGATGCCCACTTTAATATTCTATAAATAAAGAGACAAAACTTGATGTCTGTCTCTCTATATTCAATAAAAAGCGAGATAAAAGTCTGCGGGTCACAAACTAGGTCAGGATGGGAGATGGAGACGTTTGCTGAGAGTGTGTGCGTCTGTGTTTAGGTGTTGTGTGTTATTTTTCTGTTTGTGTGATGGCAGACAGGGCGTCTGGATGTTGCTGAGAACTTCCAGAGCCCCGGAGCGGAGAGCCTGTCCCTCAACCACGCCGGCTCTGCAGCACACTCCAGACAAGTTAATCCTCCAGAGCTCGGCTTTATCTGCACCCACCCAACGTCCCCCCCGACTCCTTCACTCCCTCCATCCTTGCCTCTCGCTCACTCGTTCCCTCCGTCTCGGTCCCTCCCCTGCTGCTGTGTGATCGATCGCCTACTTTGCTAGCACTCGTTCAGCCCTCCATTTGTTTCGTCCGAGATTATAAACGCCTCCATTCCTCAAACTGTCCACATCCACTTCATGCAGCAAACATCTCTGCTGGTTGTTTCACACAGGCCTTGTTCACCTGCTCACATTAGACCCATTGGACCTGTGGACATGAAAGACACTCTCACGTTCTGGTGTTTAGCTCTCAGATTTTAATGGCGTACTGATGAACTCTTGCTGTGAGGGCAGCTAAAGTTTGTTAACCTTCTCTTTGTGTAACTTCATTTCATGTCCACGTTACTACATCCCTTCTGTTTTGAAGGTAAATGTGGGCAAGCAGGTGTGAGTAATACATTCTTGAATTTGGCCTCACTTGTCTTGTCCTCTGTTACACCAACTAACTGCATGTAAAATCAAATTAGTTAAAAAATATGAACAAGGTTTAAATATGTATCATTGTAGAATAAGCAGGATTTGATTCGTTAAAATGTAGGACATTGGTTTAGATATAATCTTCAGGAAAATAGGTGTATTAGAACTATTATATAAATATCATTTTTACTTGTTTCTCTCATAATTTCATGACAAAAATTCATCACAATAAGTTTATAAGTTTGGTTGTGATACAATTATGTCATGCAAATACATGGAAATTTAAAATGAATGTAATTAAAATACATAAATCTTAAATATTAGGTGCATCCTTCCTCTTCACGGGTCCAAACCATTTCAATCTGGCCTCTCTGACTTTGTCTCCAAGACTTTCAACCTGGGCTGCCACTTTAATGAGCTCCTTTTTAATCCTGTCCTTCCTCGTCACTCCCAAAGAACATCTTTATCATCTTCCTCCTGTCTTCTGGTCAGAGCCACCGTCTTTAAACCTTCCGGAAGAGCTGCCCTCACCACCATCTTGGAAACCTTTCTCTTCACTCCTGCTGCCACTAATCTGTCACAGATAACTTTTGATACTCCTCTCCACCCACTCCAAACTGCGTACCCTCACTTCTCCACCTCTTTTCCATGCTCACCATTGCTCTGAACTTGGTGCATCTAGTTCCACATCTGTTACGGAATACAACAAGATGTCAGAAGCAACAATAATTTGCCCTCCCTGTTACACAGTCGTTCATCTGGTCCTATTCTCAGAGGGTGAGAAACTCCATGTGTTGTTCCCCTAATTTGAAAATATATTCAGTCGATTATCTTTAATCAGTTAGCTGCTAATTTCTCGCCGCAACCTACAGGACTTTTATTTATGAGCCACAAATGATGTCGTAAAAACATCACAGCCCAGTCGTTCCTTTCCATTTCACATTCATACAGATGTCAGCTGTGCCTCTGTTACTACCTCCACTGCCGCCTCAGAACCTGAACAACTCCGACAACCCCATTACATCTAAGTTGGGTTCTTACAGATATAAGTGAGTTAATGATGGTATATTTGATATCTTCTGCTTCCACCTTAAATATTTCACATTTCTCTGACTTTTTCGTGATTGGACGTTTGAGTTTGAATAACAGGTTTACCAGACTGACTCTTAACAATGTGCATATATATGGAGAAAGTATTAGTTTCAATCAGCTTACCCATTAATGTCCTGCTCAACTGTTTGGTCATGCACGCTTTGAGTCACTATTTCTTGACTGAACCTGTTTATAACATTACCCAGTGGCGAAATGTATATGCTAATGAGTAAGGGGCCAGTGATAGAGCCCTGGGGGACACCACAGGTCAAGAGGGGGCACTGAGGAGGAGGCATTAACCATGGCTATTGATTAAGTCCTATTCGATAAGTTTGATTTTTTTTTGCCAAATTAAATAATTGGAGGGCTTACTACATAGAATGACATAACTTGATATAATGTCTATTAAAAATCAAATAGTTTTCTACAGACATGCTTCACCAAAATATAAGCTAATATACTGACTATTTTACTCTTTTTGTTTTTACAGTTTTAAAATATGCTTGACTAAACAATTTGTCGTTGTATGGTAAATGTAGAGTATTTAAGTATTAAATGAATGAATACCCCATAAGAAATAAAATAAATATTTTTTTCAAAGTTTTTTTCTTTCATGGCAAGAGCATTAAAGAGTTAAAGTTCTTCCAATTTCAACCCTTCACCACCCAAGAATCCACCACACTTTTCTCAACACGCGTTTTGCAGATAATCTCCCTGGCCTGACGACAGTGTATCGATGAGATCTGGGTGGATTAGTAGCGCGGCCCTTGTGTCTGTTTGTCCATAATAGGTCACATGACCCGCTGACCTATCCTTCTGCAGAGAGCGCTGTCTGTCAGCGCAGACTGGCTGGGATGAGGAGCTCAGCAGGAGACTCTTTCTCTCGCAGCGTCCCAGAGCTGGATGCCAGAGGATTAAAGTGTGTGCTGAGAGGAACGGTCTGTTTTGTTTCTCTAATGCGTTAAGTACTTGTGAAGAGCAGAGGTGCATGTCTGAGGAAAAATGTGCAAAAAGTGGTTTTCATGATATTCACAAGTGTGTGTGGGTGTGATTGTGTGTGAGCCTCTTTGTCAGGATGGTACCTGGGCATTCTGTCAGTAATAAATACAGTGAGGCTTAAGTGTGTGTAAACACGTCTGCAGTACCAGACTGTGAAACGCTCTCCTGTGGATGGACGGAGTGAGTAGCTTTAGTGCCCTATACATCGCTCTCTACCCTGATTTAACTGTGAGAAAATCAATAATAAAACTAATACTCAACTCTGCTCACTCATGATGATATCCTGTTCGAGTCCCTGCTCTCTGGCTGGAGGTTAGTTCTGTTCATAAGGTGATCAGTAACCTGCTGCTTTTCTCTGATCACCGCCCTGAAAGTGAAATCAGTGAAAGTTGGAACTTCTGATTCTACGTCTTCCGAATTTTATTCCACAAAATACACACATGTGCATAGGGTGGGGTACTCCGGGGGTATGGGGTACCGGGGCCACTGACACGGGCCAGGGTTGTGTCCGTATTCTCGTTTCCAGACACGTTTTCAGTAAATGTTGGATTCCACCAAGGTAGTTCCTTGTCTCCGAGTCTTTTCTTAATATTCATGGTTAATATAACATGGTTTCATCGGAGAGGTGGGGAGAGGGTCCAGTTTGGGGAGCTTAGAATCTCATTTCTGCTGTTTGCAGATGAAGTGGATTTGTTGGCTTCATCAGTCTATGAACTCCAGCAGCACTGGATTGGTTTGCAGCTTGGTTTGAAACCGCTGGTATGAGAGTAAGCACTTGTGAATCGGAGGCCATGGTTCTGAAACAGGACACGGTGGACTGTCCCGTTTGTGGTGGGGATGATTTGCTGCCTCAAAGAAAGGAGTTCAAGTATCTTGGTGTCTTGTTTTCGAATGATAGCAAAACGGACTGGGAGATTGACAAACGGTTCATTGCGGCATTAGCAGTAAAGATTGTTTGATGTCTTTTGTGGTGAAGAAAGAGATGAATTGTCAGGCAAAGCTCTTAATCTACCGGTCCATCTACATTCCAACCCTCACCTATAGTAATAATAATAATAATAATAATAATACATTTAATTTATAAGGCACTTTACATTTGGATCAAATCTCAAAGTGCTCTTGAGCTCTGGGTAGTGACCGAAAGAATGGAGCTGAGGATACAAACCGCTCAAATTATCTTCCTTCATAGGGCAGTTGGAATCAGCTCAGACATCCGGAGGGAGCTCAGAGTAGAGTCGCTGCTCTTTCACATCGCATTGTTTTTGGGCATTTGGTCAGGATGCCTCCAGGTCGCCTCCCTCCGGAGGGAGAAGTGCTTCCCAGTTGGCACTTCCAAGTGGGAGGAGACCCCGAGGTAGAACAAGAACCTCCCTGGAGGGACTATGAATCTCATCTGGTCTGGGAACGCCTTGGGATCCCCCAGGACGAGATAGAATGTTGCTGAAGAGAGGGATGTCTGGAATTCCCTCGTGCCACCACCGCGACCCGACCCCGGATAAGCAGAAGAAAATGGATGGATGGATGGAAAACGTACACAACTCAACGCACCTCACGTAAACACTAGAGTCATTTATTAGGTCAGAGAGGCACTAGAGCCACATCATTATGTCTCAGAGGCATCCCAGGGATGCTTAAGCAATACCATAATGTTAAAGAAGCCCTATAGCCACAGCATTACTTCGCAGAGGCACTAGAGCCACGTAATAAAGTTGGAACGGCCCTTGAGTCACATTGTTATGTCACCAAGACACTGAATTGATCTACAAAGTCTACATTTGAAAGAAAGATACCTTTTATATTAGATCTAGATGCAGGAAGGTTTTGTCCAGGACCTGGACTTCTTCAAAGAGGGGACCCATATGCTGAACACCGGACTAAGTGTCTATGAATAACAACAGATGTGTGTTTTAATGTTGAAGTTTAATGTTGAATTTCTTATTATTCAACCATTCAATTGCTTTGTAATGCTTTTGGGTTTGATTTGTGTTGATTAATATTTGACGTGATGTGTACCGAGGACAACTCTAATCTCAAGACATCAAGGCAATCGTAGGTTTAAGAGCTTTTTGTTCAACATACCGCATCAGGGCATGATGGGAAGTGAATGTCTGACTCTTGATCAAAGTGATGATTGTCTTACTCAACTGCTGAGTCATTAATATGGTGTTTGAAGAGATTTTGTAAATCCCTCCAGCGAGATCTGGGTCTACTCTGAGGTCTCCTCCCTGTTTGACGTACCTGGAGAACCTCCAGCTGGATGGTTGACCAAAATTTCTGACGTGTGAGAAATTCAACCGACCATCTGCTGTTAAAGTCTACCGATGGTCACTTCTCCTTCCCCCTGGTCTGCAACAAACAAAGCTGGTTTAGACTGAAGATGACATCATAAACATCTGGTCAAAGAAATGAAAACTCGAGAAAGTGAAAAGAAAATGTGAAAAATTGTGATTGGACTTTAAGACTTTCACTTCTGAAAGTCAGACTTTCTTCGCTGCAGTAGATCCTTCATGGTAACGTGATAACTCAGAAACCATTTCGGGTATAATTTTCAAATTTTATACACCCTTGTTACTTCTGAAAAAGAACTGGATTGATTTTGGTAAATGTCGGTTGTATTTTTCCAACACTAGAGGGAGCCTTATCTCCAAATATTTTGGGGCCATATTTTCGCAACTGTTGGTCCGATTTAGTCTGAATTCTGTGCATATAAATGGACTCAAGGAGAGCTATCTTGTATCTTGGGAGTGTTTTACTCGAACAGTTCATATTCTACTCACTACGGGTGCTCTTTTTTTTCAGCCATAACTTTGAAGTTGAGGAAATCAGTAAAGGGGGATTGCATGCACAAAGCAGGGGATTGGGGACTTGTGCTGTCTGAGACGGCCAAGTTAAAGGTTCTTGAAGGGAAAAGCTTCTAGTCCACTCGTCCTGTGCTCACTTATTTGGAAATAAACTTATCCACTTCTGCTAAGGTTCAACAAACCCATTTGATAATGTATTCACCGAATGTGTGCGTGTCTGCTTGCTCAATCAGTATCATCCTGCTCCCGTCTTCTCCTCGGCTCCGTTCCCTCCCCCTCGGGCCTGATACCAAAAGGCCGTCGACCCATTCAAAGCATTTACTGTGTCAATGTGCAAAGTGGGCTCCCATTCTCACCCAAATCCTCCCAAAGCTCCCCTCTCTTCTCCATCCAGCTCCCGGGAGAGGCAGGCCAGTCTCCACAGGTGCGGGCCGGGAGAAGATGACAGCCTCTCTTCAGGAGGGCTTAGCTCCTCTTGTGTGGCTTTGACACTCTCTGCCGTTGAATTCCCTGGGGGCCATAGTTGCAGTTACACCCTCAACAACACAGGTACTGTTGTGCTGCCGACCGCACCGATTACATCCAAAGAGATGAAAAACCAAATGGGACATACAGCAATTTGTGCGGCCGGTACAGCTGACATGTTTATGCTCTTTGAAGGGAGGAGAGCCTCAGATGCGAGCCGCGCTCTCCATGCGTCTGTTAACACCCCGCCAAGGTGCGTTTGCTCGCTGAGGAGGTGCGAACACCGAGGTAACACCTGAGGGATCAAACATAAAATGGCTGTCAAGCGGTTTGAGTCGTGGCTTGTCAGGGCCTCGATAAAAAGAAGCGTCCTGGAACATGAACACACTCAGGAAGATCTTTTAGATCGCTGCACTCTGGCACTGGAGGGTTTCTTTGGAAGGAAATTGCTACCTTCTGTGTTAATTACTGGATCCAGATTGTAAAGAGGTTTCACCAGTAAGAATGTTAAAGGCTTTCTCTTATATTAGCGCTTTTATCATTAATAGATGTGTAATTGTTGTAAATAATAATTAATGTATCCACTCTCTACATGTTACTGGAAGAGTTTTAACCAAAACAAATGATGTCATTGTCGACACGGAAGAATCAAGCATCATGTATCTTCTATTTCACTCAAGAAATGCTACCATGCCTTCAATTGGGAACGTTTTGCAAAGGCGTTTGCTGGGTTTCCATGGACACTTTTTTTTCAGTCCGATTGTACATTTTAGGTTTACTGTTTACATGAGTCGGGAGCTAAAAGTATCTGGTATTTACGTAGGCCAAAACATAAAATCAGAAGTCTAAGTGACAAACACAAAAACAACTCCCGACATGCATGTTGTTTAAAAACTGATCTTTTACTTGTTTTCTGGAATACAGACCCTTGAGCACATCGGTACCATGAACACACACTTTGGGCTTGGTCTAATTAATGATTCATGTACGTCATGGACAGCAAACTAATACAATTCTACATATTTAAGCAGGCTGCAGGTGGTTACATTAACCATTCTTTCAGTGAGTCGCTACAATGCCTTATTTCTAGCATCATACCCCATACTTTATAGCATCCGGACTTATGATATTTTAAAATTCTCAATGCTGAAAACGTCATGCAAATATCGCGCTCGAGTTGAAAATAGTTGACGATGTGACACAAATTCGCATAATCTGTGTTGCATCATTCGCTACAACTGCTTGTGCAACTCCCTGCTGGAGCTTTGCATAGGGTTTTGTATTCTATGTCAAGGAGCAAAATATTTGCAAAGCCTTTGCCGTGATTTCTTCATAAAAGTGTAAATTTCCTTTTTTTTTCCTTTAAATAAAAAATAAATTTAAATTTTTTTATTCATAATAATTTTTTTATTTCTTATTTTATTTTCTAAATATATTTTTCATGTATTTTTTAGTTTCTTTTTTTATTTTTTATGTCTTAATAAAAAATATAAAAATGTTGACTTTAAAAAAAAAAAATGAATTAGAAAATAAACATTTTTTTGAAATAAAAGTTTAAATTTCCCTGAATCTGAAAAAACAATCGACAACAAACAAACCTCAACAGAGACTAAAACAGACCAGAGTTTAGAGCTGGTGCTATTTGTTGAGTTCCAGGTAATGCAGAAAATACGTAATTTTCATGTTTTACAGTGTAGATGAACTTGAGGGGATCTATGCTGCTTCCTCCTACACAGTCATGTGAATTTAACGCACTCTCTGGAGGCAGGGTGGTCTAAGCCACCAGGAAAAGGAAATCAACATCTGACCAAAGCAAAACAACTACTTGTAATAAACGGCATCCTACTTCCCATGGCGTAAATGAGTGAAAGTGTGAAAAGGGCGTACGCGTCATTTTTAATAGCGACCAGTTGTTTTTTTTGACGCCTGGTGTTTAGTGAAGGAAGAGAAAGCTCCCCGATGGTCATTTCCACTCTGGAGCTTTTGTCCTGAACTTGACAGCTTGTCATCCATCGAGACCAAAAACTCAAGACAGTTTGAAATCCGAATGATTCACCACTGGTCAAACAGGAAATACCGACGACTCACATCCTGTTAAATGAGCCAAAGTTAGGAACCAGCCAGCAGTCAGAGCAGGTAAACCTAAGAGTTCACATTCTCTGACTTCGAGGTAAGCAAACAACAGAAGAGCAGCTTTTACTCTTCACTGTTGTCTTACTTTCTTTTTTGAAATTGCTGGAATGTAGGATAATAAAAATTTGTTTTTGCCAGCGGTTGGCTTATTCAGGTGCCAAAAAGTGATGATGGGATCAAGTGTGGTAAATTCCCCTACTTCCCCTGCCAGTTTTAAGCGGGGCTAATTGTAGCCTCTTGGGCGCCTCAGGCAGGAATAAAATTTGTTATTTATTTTGAGATGGATAAGCAGTTTGCCACGGCATCAGCGCTAATGATGGCGCTGTATCCGTCCGTTGTATTGAAGAAAGAACTGAGTCGTAAGGCAAAGTTCTCAATTTACCGGTCCATCTACGTTCCAACCCTCACCGATCACAAGTTCTGGGTAATGACAGAAAGAATGGTAAATAAATAAGGTGACTGAAAATCCTATCCCAGCTGATATTAGGTTATAGAGGCGGATAGAGACGAATCGGTGACTGTAAATTGTTCACAGTGGTACACGTGAGCGTGGATGACGCACACAAACCCAATCGTAATCTGTTTGACTATGTCGGGAAACAAAACAGTGAAATGAAACATTCCTGAGGTGCAGCACAGGCCCACGATTGCCATCATTCCAACATGACATCTTCTGCGTCTCATGCTGTGTCCACTATCTGTTTGACATTTCTCTGTTATTGCGTGTTTGTGATTCCTTTGGTTGTCTTTGAGCTGTGCGCCGAATCCCCTCTACTGGACACTGGACTTTCTTTTGTTGTGACAGAGCAGATGACCGTCTCTGTGTGTGGCGGGAGGATAATGAACAACGTGAGGAATGCTAACAGACTGCTGCTCTTCATTTGGTCTGGCTCCGGCTCTTATCTGCCTCAACCAGCCTCATCCACCGGCATCGACCAATCACAGCCCGGCGTGAACTCAGGCAGCCAATCGGAGTGGAGGCAGACAAATAACTGCTGCAATCTCGGTTCCTGTGAATGAGAAATCAAACGTAGACAATAACATTACGTTGAAAAGAATGCTGTTTGTGATAAGACGATAAAGTAACGGATACAAACACACCATGACTTTGAAGCGGTCTGTGTTTTGAAATATGACAGGACTCATGTGAGAAGAGTTAGAAGAGTCGTATGAGAGGTTGATTGTTAAAACTGTTTAAATTCTTCGAGAGAGTCACATATTTGAAATTTTATCATTTTCCTTTAAAGATTTTTTTTCACTTGTAATATTTTTAGTCGAACAACCTACCTGAACACGAACATTAAATATTGCTTAAAGGTGCAGTGTGTAAAATGTAAATGTATGCGTATCTTTTTGAATAAATGGGCTTTAATTTTCATAACTATGTTTTAATTTGTGTATTATCAACTTAAATAAATCATAAAAACTTTTTTTTTTTGTTGTTGAGAAAAAGCCCTTTTTTATCTCCACAGTCACGGCTCCTCTTCCATGAAGGCCACGGCGTTTCTATAAGTAGCCTAGAGGAGTAGAGCGTTTAGAGTTTGAAGAGGCAGAAGACGATGAAGAAATGTTTCAAAAAAATCCTCAACATCAAAACATCAAGAAGATAATGAATAAGCTGAATAACCGTTATGGGTTGTTGTTTATTTTAGAAGTTTGTGAATTTTGAGAACCGAAATTTTAATAAATGTTGGATTATACCTATATTTTAGCAGGAGACTAAAGCAGAGGAGCATCTGTAGTCCGTACTTCCATTTCTTCATGTGTCAGGTCATTAATGCGGAGGTCACGTTTGTTCTTTTTGTTTCATTTTTTCTGTTTTTGGACTGAACCTCAGATGGATTCAGGATTTCCCTCGGGTTTATAAATTTGGACTGTTTATTTAAATTTGAGTTTGCATGTTCTCTCTGGTACCACGGGCTTCTTCCTACAGACCCAAAACATGCAGTATCGGTGAACGGGTATGAATGAGAACCTGGATGGTTGTCGGCCCTGTGATGACCAGGATCACCCCGCCTCTAGCCCAATGTCAGCTGGGATAGGTTCCAGTCCCCCCTTGACCCTGAACAGGATAAGCTTTTAAAGATAATGAGTCGTTTCCGGCTACAGACTCGTGTCAGCATGTGGGTCCAATCTCTCAGTTTTGCTGAAACATAACCTCGCCGTCAATGAAGGCAAAACATAAAGACCAGATTCGTGAACCTATTGAGATGGTAAAGGAGGGGTCCGCACATTTCGCCCATCAGTTTCACTCAGTGGCCGGGATACTGGCCAGCTTCTATTGGGTCAGTTTTCCCTCAACTTTCCCCGGGTCAGCTTGGAACGGTTGGAGGGCAAAGATTGCTCATGGTTCCGGCCACAAGCATTACAGCTTCCCATCACCAGGGTCTTGCGGATTCCCAGGGGTTTGGACCCAGTGCTCATTCTACCCTCTCTTCTTCTACGTTAACGACCTCTAGGTTAATGAACCACCTGCATTTATAAACAAAAACTTAAAACAGGAGCTAAATATCGGCACCAATGACCGGTCCACTTTGATATGCTCCTGAGAGTTAAAGCTCCTAATGAGGCCAACGCCGTGTCTTTTCAGAAATGGAGATTGATGACATCATCAGATAGAGCCTGAGCTAATCTGGTCTTGTTGTTGGTGAGCCGCGGTGATGTTGATGTGGCGGCGTGCTGTGATGCCATGCTTCAGACTTGGAGCCGCAGAGCTGCCCGGGGTCTCTCTCTGCCGGGCTACAGCAGTGTTTATGGAGCCGGGTTGGAGATTAGCATGACTACTCACACACACACACGCTCACACACACACACACACGCACACGCACACACACACACACACACAAAGCCTGCTCACCATGAGCACACCCTGCACCCCTCCTCTTTTTTCAGGGGTCCCCTTATCGTAGGCCTGGAGACTAGAGCAGTGACACTATCTGCAGATGTGGGGAGGATGTGTGTGTGTGTGTGTGCGTGCGTGCGTGCGCGCACTACAGAGAGAGGGATTGAAGTGCTAGCGGCTGACTTGAAAAGGGTCAGAGCGTCAGATATGGCTGTCGCCAGCGCCGTCATGGCTTGGAAACTCCAACGCAGCCCAACAAGGCATCATGAGAGCCAACCACTGCAGCCTTATCAGAACACACAGCCAATATTCACATATTCTGCTCAAATATGTGCGGAGCGGGTGATGACCTCATGTTTATTAAAATATGAGAAAGCTTTTCCAGGAACACAAACATTCTGGGTTTGAATTTAGCAGCCTTTATTTTGCAGGACGTTTGGTGCAACAAAAAAAAGAGAACAAATGTGAGCCGAGTTCACATGACAGAGAGATGAAGGTCCTCGCTAGACATGTTTAGAATATCACAAAGGGGTTATGTACATATACAACACATGACCAGCAGTGTGTGTGTGTGTGTGTGTGTGTGTGTGATAAGGAGCAGGGTGATGGCGCCATGCTGATCCTCCTCTCAACAGTGCTGCAGTAGTTCTCATGCTGTCCACATCCTTTAATAATGAGAGCATGTGTGGGTTCTGTTACTGGGATTCTACTGTTAATTATTTTATGAAATGCTGTCAGTAGAGCAAACGTAGCATTTAAACAAAATATATATACACCCTCGCAGTGCAGCTGCAAAAGAGACGTAAAGAAACACAAGACAGAGAAGCAAATTGTTCCTTTCGAGTCTGGTTTTACAAAACGCCTGTAAGTTACGCAGATTTTCTGCATCAAACCTTCCCCATGGGGTCTATTTGGATTTCTCACAGGAAATATATAGTTGAGGAGTTGTGGAAAGTGTTGTTCAACTTTTTTTTACACCACGGACTGGTTTATTAATGGTAGTTTTCTTGGGCAAATAGTGTTGGGGGAGTTTAATATACAGTACATATATATATATATATACATAAATTCTGACTTCAGGATGGCAGAGTGGTTCACCATGGAGCACAGATGCTTCACAACAAGAAGGTTTAGTGTATAAATCAACTTTTAGCCACCCCACGGACTGTGCATGTTCTCCACGCATTTGCTTGGGTACTCCCTCTTCCTTCCACAGTCCAAAAACATACAATATAGGAGAATCTTTTATCCTTAATGTGTCTGTAGATGTGACTGTGAGCACGAAAGGTTGTCTATCGGTATGTGTTGACCCTCTGATGAACTGACGACATGTCCAAGATGTACCTCTCCTCACCACTTGCCCAATTTCGGCGGGACTCTGATGAAGATAAGCAGTTGCAGATAAAAGGTGGATATTCAGAATTCCCCTGTCTGTGGTTCTAATGTTATGGCGGATCGCTCTGTTACTCCAACCAGCCTCCGAAGTTTTGGGGATCTCTGCCAACAAGTAATTGTCAAAAGTTATATAATAACTACAGATTTTTTCTTTTGTTGTCAGATCAGCCAGCCGATTATGGGATGTCACAGGGGGGTTCAGAATCAGAATGATCTTTATTTTGTAATCATATACAGGTACAATGAAACCTGGCAACATCTTATTTACAAGAGACCTGTTGATGTTCAGCAACAGACTTGGTAGTGCTGGTCTACATGAGTCGCCTCCAATCAGAGGTCTGTGGTTCGATGCCAGCCTTCACAGTCTACATGTTGGAGCATCCTTGAGCAAGATTCAGAACCCCAATTTGCTTCCTTTGGTGCTTCACAGACTCCACCCACTGCTCCTCAGGGATGAGTCAAATGCAAAGAAATCACTTCTCTATGTTGTACCATTTATAACTCTGTGTGATTAATAAATGTTATAAATAAAACTAGCTAGGAAGTCTCACAGGTGAGACGAAAAGACAGCGCTGGGCCGCTGCATCCACCCCTGCCGCCATCTTGGTTGTAACTTGCTTCCTGTGCCAAGAAACAAAAGAAGAAGAGAAACTCACAGAAGAATGAAGGAGTTTAAATGAGCTGCAGTAGCTCATTGGGAGAGGAAGAGTCGTGTTATGATGAAGAAATCAAAAGTCAACAAGGATGCAAGAGGCGGAGAGGATGCCTGCTGGTCTTCAAGCCCACTGATTCTCAAGTATAGCTAGATTTAGCCCACACACATGACAACAGGACGTTGGATTGTCATGAAAAGTCCTTTAGTGCGATAAACAAAACAAATTGGTCGATTTGGGACGTATGATGAAGTAACCGATATCTTTGTTACGGAATTTTGCAATTAAATGAAATAATCTGCTGGCTACAATAAAGAATCTGTGACCCGGAACATTTACTGGTGATTCACGTCCAAGATGTTTGAGAAACTTTCGAAGGCCTTTCAAACCCATCTTCCAAAAAAAAACAGAGCCGTCCTGCGTGATATACATAAATGTACATTCTTAGTTTTCACATATAAAAACATCCATTCATTAATTTATTAAACCTGCTGTGAACAAAGTGAGGAAGGGAATACACTGCAGGAATTATCTACTTTATGGAGCATAACTCAACAGCTGTTTAACTTTTTTTTTTAAACTTTCTACGCACAACAACCAGGTACTGAAGTGTTACGTTTTACTATTTAAAGACTTTTGTGATTTGTATTTTTTTCTCGTTGTCATGGTTACAAGTTGAATTTAGGCTCATTCTCTGAGCATTTGTCTAAGATGATGCCTTCAGGGCCTCAGCTCAATCTATACCTATACATGTCTCTTATACTGGGAGCGGCCTTTTATCTGATATTTCGTGAATTTTATTCATTCCTTTAAACTTTGAAAATGTTACGTGTTTTCCAACATGCTGAATTGCATATTTGCGTGTTTCATGTTTGCTGCTGTTTGTAACGGGTAAACTTATTTCCTGCATCCTCTGTAGCTGAGCCAGCATGTTTTTAAAGTTTGTGTGCATGCAAGGGAGTGTGTGTGTGTGCGTGTGTGTGTGTGTGTGTGTGAGATAGAGAATGTAGTCAAAGGATGTCAGCCCTATCTGTAATAGTGTTGTTGTCTGCAGAGAGGGGCATTCTGATACTATTGTTAGTGAAATCTAATCTGTGTGTGTTGTATTGGGTTGGGAGGGGTTTGGGGGGTGGATGGGTCCTTGTGTGTGCGTGTGGGTGTGTGTGTGTGTGATGTTAGTTTGGAGGACATTGTGCTGAGCTCGGGTCCTCAGCGGTCTCTTTCTCCATTAATGCTCCATTAGCCAAATTAGAGGCCTAATTGGGGAGGCGAGGAGAGCTCTGCATTGTCATAGGCGGTGTGTGTGTTTGTGTGTGTGTTTGTGTGTGTCATTTACTGTAAGAGCGGAGATTTAAAAAGGACGTTTCAGCACAGACAGTACAGTACCTGTGAATGGGTGAAGGTGCAGCTTTTGGAAGATCACTGTTGGATTCTTTGGCTGAATATTAGACGGATTAGAGCCGAGACGTATGATGCAAATGGGACGGCCGGAGCCTTAAAGGGCTCCTGGCTTTGAATTTGATTAAGGGGTCATTAGCTAATTAGCTAGCTACTTAGTGTGCTCATTGCCCTTCGCTGAGGCTTGGTGGTGTGGAGGTAAACTGGAGGCGACAGACGAGTGTTTCATTTTGTGAATGAGTGAATTTGTGGGTTAACATGGGTGTGTGTGTGTGTGTGTGTGTGTACGTGTGTGTGTGTGTAAGCAAACCCTAATGCATAGAAGAGGAAATTATTTGTTTCTGTCACAAACAAATCTGTTTTCTTGACTCGAAACAAAACAATGAATCAATCATTTCATCCTGTCTATAGAAAGGACAAGTCTAAAGATGGCCGTAAGACGTAAACAGGCTGAGGAGATGGTTAGGTTTACCAAAACAATAAGTGTTTATTCTTTAATCACAGAGTTAGAGTGGAACAAAGCAAACCCGGCCTCACAGTTCTGGAGTCCGACTAGGTCAGAAATGGATGCTTCCATTCCCAGATGATCTCCATATTGTCATTCCGCGGCTAAATTATGTTGGACAACATCTGTACAATGTATTTTAACGCCCCAGAATCACCAAGATACTGCTAGAATCTAACACCAGAAGAAACACATAACATACACACCATTTATTTTATTTAATGTACGCCTTTGCCAGACACCCCCCTCCTCTCCTATCATGTGGTCTCTCCTGGAACCTTTACATCGGAGTTCGTTCACCTGGGGATTCTTATGACCGACCCCCCTGGAGGAGACATGGGACATGACATGTGGGTGTTTGTTCAATACTTTTCCACATCACATGCACCAATACTCGCTCTGTAAGCAGATAAATGTTAATGTGCTCAATGTGTTTCTCCATCACAGGCATTTTCTGTGCAGCCATATTGTGTGATGCTCATTTACTTCCTTTCTTCCAGACGGAACCAATCACCTGCTGCGGTCATGACCATTTTATTTTAATGTGTCTTATTTTCATCATCCTGCTCTGTTTCCTGTTTTACTTTGAAAGTCTTGCTCCTTGTTGTTTTGATTAGCTTTACACTTCCTGACCTGCTTTCTGTGATCTGTTTAACCTTATATTCCCTTTCTTCAGTTTGTCTTATCTGTCATCCCTCCTGTTTGTGTTTTGTCTTTGTGTGTTTCATTTGTGCTCCTTCTCCCTCTCTGTGTCCGTCATTTTCTGTGTTGTTTCTCTTCTCCTCTTGTGTGATAGTTCAACATGTTCCCCAGTGTTTACCCTCCACCTGTGTCTCATCGTTCTCGTGACCTCAGCATAAATATCGTGCTCACCTGTTCTTCTGTGCCAGTTTGTTGTTGATGTCTCGTTGTCACACATCTCAGCCATTCCTCCGGTGTTTTCCTGCGTAAGCGTTTCCTTGTGAATTTCTCGTGGATTTTCTTGATGCTGAACTAGGTTGGGTTTTTTTACTCTACCTGGATTGGACTACTCTG
Source organism: Lophius piscatorius (assembly GCA_009660295.1). NCBI lineage: Eukaryota > Metazoa > Chordata > Actinopteri > Lophiiformes > Lophiidae > Lophius > Lophius piscatorius. The sequence continues at coordinate 67,765 of VRLP01001507.1, read as the reverse complement.
GATTGTTTGCCTTATTGAACTTCTCTCTTGGTTTGTAATCCCTGTCTGTTTGTACATATTTGGATTTTGGATTCTTGACTTCAATTCAAAATTTTACCTGCACCTGCTCTGCCTCTACCGTTTCGGCACTTGTGTCCTGAACTCTGCCCCAGCATTGGGTTCTGAAAGCTACAAGACCATGGAATCATTGAAAAAATGTGGAATTAAATCTTCAATAAATACGAATATCTGTTTGTGGATTCTCATTCATCCAGGTCACGTTGATCCTTGTGGGTTGAATCTAAATCCACTGGACTGCCGTGTGGGCTTGAGACTTTTCACCTCAGAGTTTTTTTCACTTGTGAACCGAATAAAGGTATTATATTTAAAAATGATTCGCCTTAAACATCTTCAACTCCATGCAGCTTGGAACTCAAAAGTCGTACAGTGTGAGCACAGCTTAAGCCTTCATAGGTATCTTCTTGACACTTCTATGACCTGATAATTCTTTTCTTCACTTAAAAAAATACCATAATAGCAGACTGAACCCAAATACTTGTAGGTTGATATCAGCTTCCAGAGGGTTAATATATTGAGAAAAACCGTTCCTATGAGTGTTTAGTGACAGCTAAGCTTAGATAATCTTGATCATGTTTTTCTTTAAGCTGACATAATCTCTTAAATTGATTCTTTTGGCCTTCTTAAGAGGTACGCTCGTGTGAATACGTCATATTAGCTGAATGCCTGTGTGCATGTGTGCTGATAATAAATAAAAAAAAGCAACAATTACAGCTCTTCTGTGGGACGTTTCCCAGACCTGACCTCTCTGCTGAAAGTGCTCTAAAGTAGTTGGCAGGGACAGCCGCGCTGTGATAAAGTGTAAAAGACAGGCAGTTAGCCGAACATAATCCGCTCTTGTAGGAGACCTGCAGGTTGACCCAGCAAGTGGAGACAAGAGGACCTCTGATATCTCTACTCCTACTACCTCGGAATTCTGGGCTTCAGGTTCTAGGTTCATAGCCACACTTTTTGTCTGGAGTTTGCATGTTCTCTATCGGGTCCCCTCGAACTACTCCCTCTTCCTCCCACAGTCCTCCCACATGTAATCCTGGTGACTCTAAATCACCCACAGGTGTGAATGAGAGATGAAATGGCATCCTGTTCAGGGTGCACGCTGCTCCTGCTCCAGTGTCAGCTGGTATTGGCTCAAGCACCCCCACAACCCTGAACAGGATAAGTGGATACAGAAAGTTGATGGAAATGATAAGACAGCAGGTAAACATGAAGGAAGTTTGGAGGCGGAATAATTGAGGAATGGGTGTTTTATCAATTCTTTTGTCCTTCACTGAGGATTAAGGCCAGGATCTGAGAATTGATGGTAGATAACGAGACTTTAGTAACCAATGGTGAAGCAGCAGAAAAGCTGTAAACTGACTTGTAAACATGTAGTCACTGGTTCTGGATGGAAAAACACCTGTCCAATCACGGTGGGTGTGAATGATGGATTGGATCAGAACCATCTGATCCCCAGGTATTTGGTTAGGAGTTATTCAATCATCCAGGCTTTCTTTATGTGTTCTTTAATGCCACTCTCCCCACCCCCCACATTCTTGCAGGACCACACTCAAACTCTCATCAGTGCTGTGGATAAAAATAGCTGAGGTCTGTGTGGCCGTCACTGGGCCCAGCTGTCTCTCTTCGAATGGCCTTGTTTTCTGACAAAACAGCGGCATCCAGGTATTGTGCAAAAGTCTCAGCACTGATGCCGGGGAGAAGAATGGATGGCGGTTTGATATTTTTCTGCACAATCCGGGTGTGTGGTCGCCCAACATGATGGACTCAGAGAGAAACCTTCACCTAAATTTTGTAATTTGTGAAATACTTTTTTTTTGTTTGAATCATTTTATAAAGAATATAAAAGTTTTTATCCACATTTATTTAATAAGTTTTTTTCCATCAATAATTTCTACCTTTCCATATCGTCACTGTAAGAACTCGCCAAACTAAATACGAACTCACCATGATTTCCCTGGTTTCTATTCAGCTTCCTAGTTTTAAGGGACCAAAACGTTAATTTTATAGACTGCATCATAAGTAAAGAAAACCTGATAATTTCACGCGATGGAGATTCAGGATTTGATCTTTTGAGTCCATTTCAGTGGTGGATACTTGTCAAGCCAACAGATAGACATAAAAGCTGACCAAAAACATTCCTTTATAGATTATTATTACCACCCGACAACAATGACGTGTTGTGTCTGAAATCAGAAGCTAAGTTTGAAAATGCTGAGGGCAAAAGAACGATAAAGACGCTCAATAGAATGAATAACTCCACAAAGGCCCAAAGTTCCATGTTAATGAATTTTTCTCTCAATATCTGTATGGTGTTCTTGTTGATCTCCAATCATGTTAATATTAAAATGATTAAATGCTATCCAGGAGCAGCTGAAGAAAAATGGTGAATAAATTAAGATGAGTTGCTTTTTTCAGGTGGATTACAAGACATAAGACTATATTGAAAGTCCCCAATATCCAGTGATCCCCATTGTAGAACTGTAGAACGTATTACTTAACTTACTTAACTTACTTTTATAGCACTTTGAGATTTGATCCAAATGTAAAGTGCATTATAAATTAAATGTATTATTATTATTATTATTATTATTAACTCCTCAAACTAAATTTGAAGTTTTACCAACAGTATTTTGGTAAAAAAAGTTCAAAACTTGAAATGATTGATCAAGATATAAACAGTACGGGTCTCCAAGAGTTGATTCATATATACCAAATGTGGACTAAATTGGACCAACAGTTGACTGTAAGTTATGTCCCAAAAACTGTGTTTTTAATTTTTTTTTAAATCTCCCCCTAATGCGTAAAATATTAATTATTAAATTAAAAACAAAAATGTATAAAAGATAAATCTCCTCGAGACGGTTCGTGTGCACCAAATTTGGACTAAATCAGACAAACGGTTGAGAAATGATGTCCTGAAAACTTTGGGAGATAAAGCGTCCCTTAGTGGTGACCTTTCCCAAAATCAATCCAGTTCTTCCTCGCACCAAGTTCTGTATTGGTGTTAAATTTGAAAATGATCCATGAAATGGTTTTTGAGTTTGTGTTATGATTGAATGATCGGGTGGCGAACGCAGACGTGGATTCCACAATATACCCGACTCAGGGATATAATTAATGCTAATCTAAAATGTTTCCTAGTCCATCTGTAACGAGCAACTCCGATTTATTTAGTTATTTATCTCCCCTTGCTTCTGGAAGCTAAATTAAATCCTAACTTCCATTGTACTTCAGACACTGGTTGTGGTGGCTGATGACCCCGATGAGGCTTAGAGAGGCCCTGGAAATCTGAGAGAAATCCAAAAATGTTATTGATCTACTGCTGCTATCTAGTTTGATGGGATCTCTACTTCAATACTTTCACTTCACACTTTAATTACTGATGCCCCAGAGGCTCATGGGAGATTTTGCACAAGCTCCACCCTCACTCCTCGGACCATCTCAAAGCATCTCAGGACGATTGATCGATAGCTTTAATAGCCCGGTTGGTCTTCATTGAGGATCTCTCTGGGGAGAGAGGAGGCACGAGGTAATCGATTATAATGTGAGACTGATGTGACAACCAGCATCAGAGGTTTTTTTACATCATCACATCCATGATAGTTTTGAAAACCCCTGACTTTTAAAATCCTTCTCTGGGCGCCTTCTTTGATAAAAACAACTTGCTCGGCTGTGGTTTGCCCTTGGCCCAGCTGCTGTCCGCTTGGAAGCAGTGTCCATTTCCACAAGAACCCAAGCCTGGATGGTTAACTGGGTTACAGAGCCTGTAATTTGTAAGTAATAGGAGTTGTCCTGGATGAGGGCACATAGATATGGTCCAGCAAATGTTTTTAAATGTGGGAGGCAGCAGCGGGATGCGCAGAGGCCTCTCCACTTCAATCCTGGTAAACGGGGACAAACAGGATTAAGCTGAAGGCGGCGGAGGGTTGGGGAGAGGGCGACTTTTCCCGCGACTTTCAACAGCTCGGAGAAGATGCCGCAAAAGCGCCAAGGAAAAATCGTCATAGACAATTCATCCTTCTAGCCGGCGCTGTACGACGAGCAGCAACAGCAACAGCAACAGCAGCAAGGATGATTCTTATCTGTGGAAAGGCGCAGTGACACGAAGAAGATCCAGTAGCTCCAGAAAGGAAGGTTCTACAATGTGAAAATTAAGAACAAACGTGACTCGTGACGACTGACCGACCTCCCATTTTTTAATGTTCGGTGGACGATAGATCAGACACTCAGTTTGACGGCACCGATGAAAAACGTTTCCGAAACAGATAAAACAACCAAAAAATGCTTTATTAAACATGTTGTAGCAAAATAGGAGGTAATCTTGAATCTTAGAATTATGGGGGGGGTTTTCATAGGACACAAAACTGCATTGTGACATCATTGTAAGTCAGATTTTTTTTTTACTGTTTAAAAACTGTTTTTTGAGTCATAATTCTGATAATTCTGGCAATAAAATCAAAATTCTGAGTTTAAAGTCATAATCCTGAAAATACAGTCATAATTCTGGTAATAAAGTCATAATTCTGAGTTTAAAGGCATAATTCTGATAATACTGTCATAATTCTGGTAATGAAGTCATAATTCTGCGTTTGTGCAGAAAACTTTCTCCAACATCATGACATTACCAGTCCAGTACTCTTAATTCAATGTACTCACCAAGAAAAAAAAAAACTGTCGAAAAAAAAATTATTTCTTTGTGTATTTTATTTCTTTGGGGCTTTTATTAATTTAATACTTTAGACACTCAAAATATACCAAAAAATTACAAATTATTTGTCATGTTTTAAACAGTAAAAAAAAATCAGACTTACAATGATGTCACGATGCAGTTTTGTGTTCTATGAAACATGTTTAATAAGCCATTTTTTGATTGTATCAAGTAAAAATAAAATCTGCTTCGTGTGTGCTCTCACATGCTTTAATATGTACACAAAAACAAAAATAATCCTACTTACCAAATAGGACTTTCTCTTAGTTAACACCTCCTCATTGGTGGCCCATCTGACCTTTGGCATCCCCCATTGCTCCATCCTTGGCCCCTTACTCTTTAGCATATACATGCTGCCACTGGGACAATAAAGGGCCAAAAAAAAAAGCTTTTTGATGCCACCTCGGTTTATGCTTGGCCAAAACATTTGTTAAAAAAAAGAAAGTCTTCTTTGACCATCACCTTCTGTCTGTCTCATACAATATTTTAACACATATTCACTTCCTTTCATCCTCGTTTACCTCATAAATACTGTTTACACAGCTCTCCTCCCTCCCAGCTGTGTCCTCCCAGCCACAGCCATAGCAGCATTTCACTCTAAGGGCTTGTAATTGAATAACTCCATCCCTATATAAGCAATTGTACAGTTATTATCTTCTTAGGGTCCCATTTGTGTGGAGTGGCACTTAGAAGCCGGATGGTCAGAGGGACTAATCTCATATTTGGATTTTCTTAGTCATCAAATTCCCCAATGTCATTGCTGCACCGCTGCCACTGGCCACTCCAGCTGGTGTGTTGATGGGTTCGCTATGACCTCCTGGTTGATGGATCTGTGTATCCGCGGGCCTCCGTATTGGCAGGACTCATCAATGAGGTCACTATCGGCCGTGTGCGCGGCGACGCCGTCAGCGTGTGAGGTCATTTAGCACATTCTCAGGGTTTTGCAGTGGGGATCTGTCCAGATGTTTCTGCAGGAAGTGAATACACATGAGATTGATGGACTGCCAGCGGGAATTATTTTCCCGCGGCTGATCAATGGGGCTCCATCAAAACCTTGTGATTTGAATAAGAGGTCCACTTAGCTTAAATGCCACTTTAATTTTATCTTAAGCCCAGGCAAAGAGAGGATTCCTTACTGAAGTTATGCTCAGGTTATGCTAACCCTAACCCTAACCCTAACCATATGTATTAAGTTAGGAATGTTGCTGTTATCCCAGACAGCAAGGATGTAGCCCCCAATCCCCTGCGTTGTACAAGCAATCCACCCTGATTGAACTCTTCAAATTAAACGTGAAATTATGTTAGGTTCGAAAAACGATGTATTTCGTAAAAAAGCTCCCCCTAGTGAGTAAAGTTTCAACTACTAGAGTTAAATATGACTTTACAAGATAGATCTCCTCTAGTTGAGTCCTATTCACCAAATTTGATCAAGTAGCCTGGAAACCTTTAATAATAAAGAAGCCTTTATTGATCAAATACAGACATTCAAAGTACAATGTAGTGAAAGTATTTCTCTGCATTTGAACCATGCCTGAGGGAGCAGTGGGCAGACTGTTTGAAGCACCTGGGAAGCATATTGGGTTCATTTTCTTGCTCAAGGAGCCTATGAAAAGCCCCTGCTGGGACTTGAACCGGCTACCTTCCTTTCTTCCAATAGGGACATGGCTGCTCTACCCACTGAGCTACAGACGCCCTTTGGAAATAAAGCTCCTTTCCTAAAATCAAAACAGTTCTTCCTCGTACTAATGTGTATAGGTGTATGAATTTGAAATTGATCGCCGACTTTTTGGGCGAAGTTTGCATACTCTCATCTTGGTTGCGTGGGTTCCCTCTGGATACTCCGGCTCCTCCCAAAGCCCAAAAACATAAACGTAGGTGAATTAGTGGTTCTAAACCGCTGGTAGGTGTGAATGTGAGTCTGACCAATTGTTTACCTCTATCTGCCAGGCTTCCGATGAACTAGCAAATTGTCCAGAAACAGATCGGACAGCCTGCAACCCCCCTGCGTTTTCAGAAAATAGCTGGCTGGATGGATGTTGCTGAAATTTTGTGTCCGCCTCCCCTTTTGTGGCAGTGGAACAGCAAGCGCCTGGGTGGTGTGTTGAAGTCAGGATCTTATCTTACCTTCAGTCAGTTGGCCTGAACAACCTTCAACCTGACTGTGATATTAATAATAATGCACCTTTATTCATCATAAAAAAAAAAATATATATACACACTACAAAATTTTAAGATTATTTCGCTGCATTTGTTCCACCCCTGATTTGCCCGGGTGGAACAAATCCGGAGCGGATTGAGGATTCTGGGTTTTGCTCAATAACTCTATGACATGTTGACTGTGAAGGCTGGAGTCCAAATGCCGAGCTTTTAATTAGAGTGTGGGAAGCGGTACCGGGAAGTACTGCAACACCAGGTCAATGCTCCGGGTGGAATCCATCGGACTGCACCGGATATAAGCAGAAATAGCGGGAATAATCAATTTTAAAAGATGACACATATCATACACATTTAATGAAGCTGATTAGCTTCTTGCTATCTTGCTATTAGCGCTCCCCTTCTATGTTTGTGAACGATGCTGCTGTTTGGACCCTTTTTTTTTTTTAATTTAATGATAGTGAGTTCCTAGGTTCTCTTTGAAATGTGAAGATGGCGCCCATTCTTTGAAGTCGGCGCTGCACCCGCTACAGTTTGGCTGCTCCTTCTGCTCCACCCCGGGGTGAAAGCTGTCAGAGGGCGCAGAGGCGATGGGTGTCAGACTAAATAAACGCCAGGCGGCCGGGCTTATTTGCATGGTGTTAACAGTCCGACTGCATCATCCCCACCACCCACACCCACACCACGCCCCCGTCCTCCAGCTCGTACAGAAGAGCCGTGCCTTCCTGATGAAGCAGAGGAGTCCCGAAAAGCGAAGGATTTACAGATAAAATATACATCCTGAATAAAGAGCCACACACTAGTGGTGTTACGTGAGTGCAGTCAGGCAGACGCACACAATGAGAGCGGCTGGCTCACGTGGGTTCCAGCCGGTATTGATCTTTTAACATAGGATTATACAGTCTGGCTCTATAGGCTTAGCGGCCTTTAATTCCCTCACAGAATAGATAGACTGACTTTGGCTCTATACGTATCTGGATCAATGCAAATCTACTTTGGCCCCCAGCGGTTCAATTTTAAGTGAATTCCATTATCCATAAGTAAAAGTTTTCTTGGGTAATGCGATTAGCGGGAGGGGAGGAGTGCTGCTCGCCGACGGAGTCGCTCTGAAAGCGGTGAAATGCTTCTCCTTTTTTTCCCTCTCTTCTTCTTTTACTTCTTCAATCTCGCAAGCTCTCTCTTTGTCTTTTTCACCGGAGTGACCCACGGCGGCGAACAGGGAAGTGACGATAATGCTGGGAGAGTAACTGGTTCGGATGCATGGACGCACACACACACACACTCTAACACACACACACACACTCACACAGACCCACATACACACACAGACACACACACACACACACTAGCAGGTGCATGCAGAGAAGTGGATTGATTCTGGTTTTGGAGTACTGACAAAGGTTTTGTTTACTTTCTGTATTAATGATATATTCCTGTCAGCAAAGCAGCTTTTTATTTCCGCCATATTACATTTCTGTTTTTCTTTCTTTTTTTTTTACTAACTGATGTTTGGACTGGAGCGCTGAGATGCGTTACTATGCCAACCGTTTTTAGTTTTTTTTAACATTTCAACATTTCCTCGTTCTACATTTCAAATTTCATCTGTTTCACCAAACTTTTAAACTTCATATTGAAAGACTAAATAAAATGCTCCATAAGCATCATGAACTATATCACACAACTTCTATATTTGTTGACCTCCTTATTTTTCTTTGCTTAAAGGGTAAAATAAAGTCTCTTAGTCTTATGCAGAAACTATTTTAACACGAATCTTATCTAACAACAATCCTTCAGATTTCTTTAAAACTTTTTGGTTTTTTGAGTGTCAGTCATTAAAAATTGAGCAATTTGGACGAAGACACACCTCTTCTCTTCCTGGTCAAACACTGAGGAACTCCCAGTGTGGGGTGAACTTAGTCAGAGTTTTTCCTTCATTTTAGGATATTTTGTTACAATTGTTTCCTTCACATGCCCTTCATATCAGTGTCTGAGATCAAAGCTGGTGGAATGTTGACCCACTCTTTGCAGAGCTGAAACACGGGAGAGTTTGTGAGAGTGAACAGATCTTTTCATGTCCAACCGCAGCATCTCAGCGGGGTTCAGGTCCAGACTTTGACCAGACCTCTCAAAAACTTTGATTTGATTCCTCAACTCTCAGACTGATGGCCTGACATTCTCCTTCAGAAAAGAATTCATGTTCTCCTTCAAATGTGACGATTATGATTAGAACAAAAAAATAACTAAGAATAATGAAATACAGAAAAGAAGTAAGATTTCCAAAATGCACATTCACTTTAAAGACTTAATACAACATAAGATTTTTCCACTTTACCCATTTATGAAGAAAAATGTAGTGTAAACATGTGCAGAGGAAAAAAACCAAACCGCTCACAAATCAAACAGTCATCTACTACAGCTCTCTCTGTGTTATCTTTTTAATTTGATATTTATTTGCTCTAGGCTTGTGGGAAATGATCGCTCTTTCAAATTAAATATGACTTTATAACACACAGTGTTCATATTAAAGAGATAACCTACAACACAGAGTTTTCATCAAGCAGATCAGGATTATTATTTACGACACAGTGGTCAGCCAAAACATTAGGATCAATCACTGGTTATAATGTTGTGGCTGACAGATGTACACACTCATATTTAGCAATACTATAAATAATAGGTTTCTTTTATTCATCACAGTTTACCAATTATAGTAAACAAAAAAAAGAATGTAAATAACCAGATTTGCACCTAAACAGTATTGACCCGTGTTCCGTTTCTCCAAAAAGGGTAAAAGTGATAGTTTTTTGGCATAATTTGGGAATATGTTAGAAAATATCATGTTAAAATATTCCTGCATCCACTACATTTAGCATTCTGGCAGTCAAATCTGACGAATGTACCCGGATCTATCCTCCATCGCCCCCAGCGTCTCTCATGAACTTCAATAGCTTTAGCATCATCCCGCTAACAAACAAATAAACAGACACATCTGTATAATAAAACCCAACTTCAAAATAACATTTGCAGTTTTGACAGGCAGTGTTCGTGAATACATCTGATTTTTTTTTCTGCATCTGTATTAAATAAGAGCCCGATCCCATCCCAGCATTTTGTTCTGATCCGGTTACGCACAGCAGTGGATGAGACAGTAACGAGACAACTGACGTCCTCTGATTGGACCTAATGCATCTTGGTGAATAGGCACACGACAAAAAAACACGCACAAATTATTCTGAGCATTGTCCCCTGTACGAAATTCAATCACAGTGACATGACTGCTTGTGTCTTACGACCATTCACAGAACTCCCAGCAGGCCCGGCTTCACGTACAACAATAGGAAGGCTAATTTTAGAACAACAGGCTGCATGATTCCTCTTCACGTCCCTAACCACATTTCTTTTTCTTTACTGTAATTCGTTTGGGTGACAGAGTCTTGGAGGACGGTCCCTCTCGCCGTGCCGCAGCTGTCTGTAAATGGACGGCGAATGTCTTTGTTGTGTTGACGGGCAGGAAGCAGAGGTCACACTGTCTGTCAGTCGGCGGCTTTGTTCGACTGCTTCGATTTGCCCGTTAAAGTGCAGACTGAGACGAGCTCCACCCGCCGCCCACTGTTGAGTTTTTGGTTCTGGTATTAAAATTGCAATTAATGGAGAAGTGACTTATTGCCTCCATATGGTCGGTATTGATGTCTGCAGCAGGACACAAATCAACATTGTTACGTGGAAGTGTCTAAGTTTTAGTCAGGGTGTCACCCGGTGGCACCCAGGAGACTCCAGGAAAGGATTTTGCCACAACCCTAACCGATTAAGGCACATAATTCCTCCATAGAACTGTTGCATAAATAGTTTTTTGTTCATTCATTCATTGCAAAAATAACGAAAAACAGATATGACGCTGTGAAAAAGTATTAGACCCCCTCCTGATTTCTTCAGTTTTTGTTTGAATCTCACACTTAACTGTGGCGGATCTTCAAACAAAAGGGAACACGAATCAACCTGCGTGAACACAGATTCAAGCTTTAAATCATAATTCTATCAAATGAGACAAAGAAAAAAGATTATCCAGCTAGAAACTAGAAGAGTGGCATATATATGGAGTTCTGCCACTTTTACTTCAGTTTGGGATCATTGCCCCGCTGCTTGACCCAGTTGTTCACTTTAGCTGCAACTCACAGAGAAGAAGTGACATTTTCTTGCAGAGAGCGGAATTCAAGTTTCCCTCAGTAATGGCAACTTTTCTTTGCCCTAAAGCTGCAAAACTTCAGCTACCTCCACGCTAAGCTGCAGGACCTTCAATGTTCCTCTGAGTTAGTATTGGTTCCACCTCCATCAGTCTCCCATGGAGCAACTTTTTTAGGGAGGGATAATTAGATATAAATGCAAAAAACCCTCTTGTGTGTTTAGAGATTCAGAATATAATTATGAATATTAAATTCCATTTACTTCAAGAGATCCCCCTGATTCCTGTACACTAAGCCTAAAAATACATTGTGACATATGGGTGTTGTTTTTGGTTTTTTTGGAATGTTTCTGTTTCAATTTTCCTTAAACGTTTAGATGGTTAGACCGCTCCCGATGATTCCTTAAGGTACTTCTCTGTTTTTGTCCTTCTAGTCTGCATCTTTAAGCTCTCCCAAAACATGCACAAATTCTTATGAAACGCAGACAAGAGTACGGATGAAAGGCTGCGTTTCTTTTTTTTGTTGCCCTATTAAATTGTGTGAGACTTTAACCTTGAGATTTAAACAGTATTATGTAACTTGAGTGCTTGAGATATTACATTAACAAATAACCAAAACAAAATCAAATATAGAAATGAATGCTTTTTCTATGTTTTTTGTTCCTTGGTGAGGACATTAAATGGTTAAAACTATCTAAACTGTGAATTGTGTGTCTTGTGAAAGCTACTGTACATTTAAGGTTTGCTAGAAAGAAAAATAAAAAAAACGCTTAAGGTAACTCAGTTCAGATACTAAATCTTCCAAGCTGCCTGGATAAAATAAGAGAAAAAAAAAAGAAGAAATTCCGTGACGGCTTTGAAATATGTCAGTTAACTGTGGTTTTCTGAACTATGTGGGTTAAACCTCGTCCCTTTCTTATTATTACCTCCCTGTTCTCATTCTCTCTCTCTTTCTCTCAGCATTCATCTGAGGCGGCAGTGAGCTGAAGCACTGCAGCAAAAACCCGTCTAACAAGCTGCTGACAGCGCGCTGAATCAGGGGCAGAAGCAAAGAAAACCGTGGAGATGGATTTAAGTATGCCCCTCGTCATTAGCTTCAACATAATCAAATCATTTTACTCATTCAGAAGTTCTCAGAGGCCCAGCCCGGGATGACGAACGCTGTCGAGAAGGCTTCACTCTCCCTTCAGTCTCTGCTGTCCGGCGTGCCGCCGCTGCCAAACATGCTCACTTAGCAGCTTTTAATTGTTTGTGTCTGTCTGCAGATGCTGGGAAAATATGTTGGCACTGCTCTGAAAGATGAAAACAGTTGGTTTGACTCTATTTCATGGCAACGTCAGGTGTAGAAAAGCGCATGAGCTGATGGGAAGAAGAGGAGGAAACAGTAAACCTCAGGGATTTGCAAAAATCCATGCAGTTATTTCACTATTCATGTTCAGGGTGCTATCTTTGTTTTGATTTCACATTGTAGTTCCTGCATAACAAAGTATAGCATCATCATTTAGAGATCATAAAGCAACAAACATGAAGAGATTTCCTGCTTGATGTCACCGTCAAAGAAATCCAGAAACGTGTTTTTGAAGCAAAAAGAGTGAAAAATATGAATATTCATTTAGCTTCTGTCTGTTAGTACTTCTCTCCTCTCTGTGACTTTTCATGTTTTCCAGAGCTCAGAAGTTATTTCTAAATTCTCTCCAGCTTTTGTCCTCACTGTGCTGAAGGTCAAGATGCTCATCAGGCTTTTATCTCCCCCTAGAGGCCAGTTGAGGAATAACAGCACTGGTTCATCCAGTCTGTGTAGACTAACTCTTACTGGTTTTTGGTTTTATGTAACTCACATATTACAATATTTAGCAGGCTGCTTGTTTTCCTGGGTTTTTTATTAAAATATATCACAAAAAAAAATAAAAAAAATCACGGCATTTCATTGTTTATGGACCTAAAGTGAAACCTTGACATACAGCTTTGAAAAAAGAGACATGGCAACGCAGACTTGCTGAACACAATATATATATATATAGTCCACTTAAATTCCCAAATTGAAATTAAAGAAACGTTTTCTACTCACAAACAGTGTGTGTGTGGGTCCAAATATTTTTTTTTACCATATAAATAACATGAACTACTTTTTTTTTTCAAAATTTGCATATTTATGGGAAATCTGTGAATGAATGACTCATTACTCTGCCTTAAAATACACAAAAGTAAAATGATAATAATCATCAAAGCCAGATACAGTATTTGTTGTACATTTTTTCAAAACAATTTGAATAATTTCATGTTAGAAATAATCAATCTCAGAGCAAACATGGGCCGTTCATCCTAGACAAAAACGATGAAATGGTAATTTTTACAGTCAAGCCTTTAGCTAAATAGCTGTGATCAATGATATTACATGACAAATGGATCAAGTGACTGTTAAGTGATAGATTTGCTCGAGTTATCACTCAAGTGTGCAGCTTCCCTCTGCCGTATGGAGCATTTTAATGTCTTTCAGGTCATTGTTTGGTTCTCAAGCCTACAATGTGTACGCATGAATATTCCAAGTTGTGCCAATTCATGGCAAAAATTGTGATTCCTAATCTAGACATCACTCAGAGAGCAAACATCAACCTAGACGGTTCACTTTTCTAAATAAATCTGTAAAGGAGCTGCAGAAACATGCTGTTCTCTCGTAGTCGGAGGTCTTCCTCTAACAGCTCCCTGAGGAACACCTTCATCAAGCAGGCCAGGATTAGTATGGATGTGTACTAATCCTGATTACCATGTAAATATAGCGGACGAACCTTTGGGCCGTTCCTGAAGACTTTGAGAAATCCTGCTGACCATCAGACACCAACAACATTCAACAACAGCAAACACGTAAAATTGCGTGAGTGTTTCTAAATCTACCGATCCTGTAGCCAAAGGAAGAAAAACAACTTTTCAGCCGTTTACTTTAAAATCTTTGGTCTATAGGAAAGGTTAATGTCAGATTGAGGGTCGTACGTCTGATGAAAGGTAATATACTGCTTATAAAAACTGAGCAGCGAGTTGATTTCTGCTGTAGATCCATCTCCTAATAGACTGAGTGAGGTTCTTTGGCACGAGGAGAACTTTGAGCCCATGAATGAGACTTTGAGGTAAATGCAGTTTATTAGTGTGCGAGACATTTATCTCTACGGCTGTGTGTGCATCAAAGTGTGTGTCTTGCTGCTGCAGTTTGTTTGTGTTTGGTCTGAGCCTGGCCAGCTCACTGACAGATGTGTGTGGCTCTTTAACCCCCCCCCCCCCTCCCCACACACCCACCCTGGGACTGTGAGAGATATATTGTTCCCTGGAACCTTTGGTTCCCATGAATCCACTCTGTGTGTCCAGAGCTGGCAGGAGAAGAGCTGCCCGCAACATCAACTCATCAACACCGCCGGCCGGCCGTTTCACATGTGACGGCTCGTCCAAATGTGTCAGAGGTGTGTGTTTGTGTGTGTGTGTGTGTGTGTGTGTGGCCTCTGGGTAGATGAATAATAACACAGCATTTCTGTCTCTGAACTTTTAAAGTGTTATATCTGTTTATTACACCATCAAATCACATATAAATAACATTGTATATCATATGGGGCACAATTATTGACACACACGCACACATATATGTATACACATACCTACACCTATGCATACATACACATGCAAAATTAAATTCATTTAACACTGTTTCTACGCTTGTTATTGCACCTGCATACATTTTATGTATATACATTTTATATATATATACAACACACACGCACACATATATGTATACACATACCTACACCTATGGATACATCCACATACAAAATAATTATGATTATATTATATGGGTGGTTCCTTATTAAAGACTTCAAAAACAGATCATACAAGACAGTCATCTCAGAATTAGGAGATACAGCAGCGAATGATACAAACAGGCCCTTTCAAAGCACCATACCCTCGGAAATAAACCCTGTGGCTTCCCCCGATACAGACCGCGATACAGACCTATCCATCCTACAAATTAAAAGCATATCCTGAAGTAATCTCTCAAAACATGGCAGAGAAGGGGTTCATTGTATAGCTATATATATATATATATATATTTTAGCACTTTGAGATTTGATCCAAATGTAAAGTGCATTATAAATTAAATGTATTATTATTATTATTATTATTATTTATTATTATATCATATGGGGCACACATATTCATACACACGCACACGCACGTACACGCACACCCACACTCACCCACCCACACACACACACAGACACACGTAAACCTCCATCCTCAGGAACTGTGACCTCAATGTTATCATGTAGATACATTTACCACTGCATCTATTCTATTCTATTCTATTCTATTCTATTCTGTTCTATTCTATTCTATTCTGTTCTATTCTGTTCTATTCTATTCTGTTCTATTCTATTCTATTCTATTCTATTGTGTTCTATTCTATTCTATTCTGTTCTGTTCTATTCTATTCTTTTCGGTGCATGTATTCATCTTGATGTTTATTTCTTATTCAATTTCAAATTGCACGTGGGTCTATAGAAGTGGTGGATAAAGATATTATTTATTTATGAATTGAATTTAACTGGACTCACACACACACACACACACACACACACACACACACACACACACACACACACACACACACACAAATACACAGGTTCCCTGTGGTGCATGGTGCATTTCATTGAAGAAAAATAATTAGAAAGAAGTTTTTAAAGTTAATTGCAATGCTTGTAACTGCTTATCTGAATAAAAGTTCAGTTTTCAGAACTTTAATTTTGAGGCATCCGACCGTAGTAGAGCTGCGTGTGGGATGTGATCTCATCTCTGACCAGTATCTTATAATACCTGCTGATTGTAAACAAGCTGTCAGACATAGAGAGAAAGAAACTTTATTAATCCCCAAAGGGGAAAATTAAGTCGTTACAGCAGCTCCAACAGCCACATTCTAAATAGACATACTTTATAAAAGGACATCTTATGGACATGTTTAGATATATATATAGACATAAATAGATAAACATATATATGTATTTATAAACTGTATGTATATATATATACATATATAATAAAGGTATAAATACAGTTTATATATACACACAATATATGTATAGTATATATACAGTATATATATCTATAAATATGAAAAATGTACATTAGAATAAAGTGCATGCAAATATAAAGTAAAGGTAAAAAGGGAAAGAATCTGATTTCCAATGACATTTGTAAATATGAATTAAAATAGTCCAGGTGCAGATGTGGCAAAGACATGTAATCAAAGTAACAAGTAACTGCACATTTGACTGACTAGTCATTATCAGTTTCAAGTTAAATCAGCGAGAGTCGAGGCTTATCTCCTTTCTCCTTAGCAGGAATTCGTAGACAGAGACCCAAAACAGCCCAAATCACTAAACAGCCAATCATAGTTTGATGAGGCATGACATCATCTACAGCCACGTGGGGTCTAGCCCAGCCAGTTCTATTAGCTTAATAGAATAATTCTTTGGTCAAAGTTTCACAGTAATAGGAGTAAGCAGTGGCGGATTTAGCTATGGGCCGCATCGGCCCTGGACATTTTCTGTATTGACCAGATCCTGAGCTCAGTTTAGGGCCGCCGGCCCCTTAGAATACTTTTAATGAGGTGGGGTCGACAGGGAAGTTGGCCCAGGGGCGCAACACAAGCTAAAACCGCCCCTGCAAGCAAGTATACATTCAATCATTTCACTGAAACCATATGCTATAATACAGGCCCCATACTTTACACTAGAACACATGACACACATTCTGCTGAGTTCTGAGTTCAGCCAGAGGCCGAGTTGAACCCAAAAGTTCTCTTTCTAGTTTACTCACAGCCATTGAAGGCATACAAATATGGATTATTGAGTCAAAGATTGAGACAGTTTTGGATATTCCTGTTTACTCCAGCGCTGATCCCAGCTCTTACTGAAACGACCGCAAGGACCCGATGTAACTGGAAAAGCAGCAGATCTCCGAGGAGACAGATAAATACGACACGTGTTCCCCGAAGGCCTGAGAGGTTCTACGATGAAGACAAACAATCCCAGAGATTCCCATAAATGTCTGCATCTCACAGGACCGCTGATAAACTGATGGACCGACACATCGTTTGTTTCTGGGCCACAAGTCAGCAAATTCTTTACCGCCGTGCATTTGTAGTCTTTATTCCCACTGAGTCAGAAGTCTCTGTCATCCTTTATTCTGAGCCGCCTAAAAGCCAGTGATGGCAGCATTTGATTTTTTTTAGTCCATTTTCCAGATTAGAATCCAAACCAATAAAGCCAATTTTGGGTTCTCTTTTTCTTTTTTAATCAAAATTACGGACCGGTCCGTATCCCATCTGCTTAATTTGTTGCATTGTTGTCCGAATTAATCGCTGATGTCACGGCCAACCGTATTAGGTCTCATTTGTGTTACAGCGCACAGCAGTAGACGTCACTTATTCTCACTAACCTGCCTAATTTATTCATTAAATTGTCCAATTTTGCCGCGCAAGAGTCCGCTGGCCGTAAAGAAATTAATTATGAGAGAAGGGTTAATTATTTATCTGTGTTTGGGCCAGGGATAAAATAAATGAGTCTCGTGTCTTTTTGTGGCTTAATGAAGCTTTATTGAGCCCACAGGTTTATTTCACATTAAAGTCATGAATTAATTACAGTTTGATCAAACAAACAGGCCAAGAAGTAAACAGAAGAGGAGAATTCACCGAAATCAGTGTCTCACAGCCGAGGCCTCCATACATGTACAACAGTTCACACATATACTGTATATGTATATATATATATATATACATATATACATATATATATATATATACATATATATGTATATATATATATATATAAGGGCAAAGTGGTGAGTATTGCATTTGCGCAAGTATTTAACAGATAAATCATATGAAAATTATATATTTCACAGGTTAATTATTATATATAATTGTACATTGTCTATATCTATCTGTCAATGGTTTTCTCTCTGTCTCTCTCTCTTTCTCTCTCTCTTTATTTATATATATATATATATATATATATATATATATATATATATATATATATATATATATATATATATAATGCAAGTTAATGATATATTGCATAAGTCATTTATGTATAAACATATATGGCACATTATACAATATACTACATATAATATATATAATGACCTCATGCAACAGTGAATGATTTATTAACTATATTTCTGAATTATATTGAATTATATTATTTAAATTAATTGAAATAATAGCCGATAATTTAAATATATTATATATTGGTTAAGATAAACCAGATTTGTTTAGGATTGTGTCTCAAAATGTATTGTAATACAAACATATAGAAAAATGTTTTAATTTGAAGTATTTTTTTTATTTTATATCTTGCATTTTTTATTACTATTACCATAATACTTGATGATAAAACATTTTAAATCGAGGAGTTTTTAATCAATCAATTTATCAAATTTTATTCATAGAGCACATTTAAAAAAAAAATCAAATGCTATTCAAGGTGCTTCACTGGTGATTGACAAGCAGAGAGAGAAAGTAAAATGAAGTATTAGAAACTAAAATGAATTTGGAGACTTAATGCAAGCAGAGGAAAATGTGTGAAAGTCAGACGATTCAATGTTTATCCACGATAATCAAAATACCAACACTAATAATAATTAAATCGTAAAAATCAATTAAGTAAAGGAGAAAAATAAATAAAAGGAAGGAAGATACAAGTCAAAAAAATTAATAAAAATGAAATCGTGATCAAGATAAGATAATAAAATCAAGTAAATATTTTAAATAATAATAAATAATATAGATACCATCTTAAAGCTATAAGAGTTTACGTGAGTGAGTAAGTTCTAGATAAGTGAATTTTTAGTTTATGTTTAAAAATTTTCTACATTTTTGGCCCCTCTCAGATCCTCTGGAGCATCACTTAAAGTTTTGGTTCTGGTTGGTGGAGGTCGGCTGACGCATGATCCGGTCCAAGTGTTGTGTTATTACTGCTGCTGTCCATCACGTCTCATATAATACACAAATATATAATGTAGGCCTACAACTGAACTGAACACAATATATTGATTCATCCAAAGAAATTAACACTTTAAATTGTGTTTATTTTGGCGACTGATGCGCGACACTTATTTTAATTTCCTCTGTCAGCCTCAGGAGCCGCGTGTGCGTCGAATTAGAGCTGCTTAGCATCCGTGAGGATATGCTAATGCTGCTGCCTGCAGCCTGTGCAGTGATGATTTGTCAAGTTGCTCTTTAACTAAAGATGGGAGTCAATGAGGTTAATCATTTCTCCACCGGCTCCTCCGCCCGGCCCCGATCCTTCTTCGTTAGGGGCCCGGAGCCATCCGTCATGAGGAGAAAAAGCCTCCAGATTCTCTGAGATCGCCTGACAGTTTTTCAGCCTCTCCCTCCGCTTACACTCAAAAAAATCATCAGAGAAGATGAATATGCACCGTCAACGCTTAGCTCTTGTAAAAATGGCCTCTATTCCGGGAACAGTCCTAATCTGTTCCGCTCTATCATCCGTCCAATTGACAGGGGGGCTCGGTCCAGCAGCGGTGGACCAACCGTGGGCCGGGAGCTTCGCCACAATCGGCTTCATGGCCCTGCGTTCTCATTCTTCATGGCCCTGCGTTCTCCCTTCCTGGATGCTGAGGGGCCGCAGCTGCTCGTCAGAGCTCGCCGAGCCTCCGTCCTGTCAGTACCGGCAGCCAAAAACTAAATAAAGATGTTTACTGACAGCCTAATGAACGGACCGGTCCTGGTGATTTAACCTTGATGAATGGTCCGGCCAGGTGTTTTCAATAACGACAATAAGCACTGCAAGCCACAGGCCCACTGATTCTGGTATAATGCATTATTAGGCCATTAGAGGCAGGCCAAGAGAGACCACTTATGCACCGGCCTATCAATAATGCGGTGTCCCAGTCCACATTTCGGCCCGGGGAATTAGTCATACTGATATTCTATTTAATAAAAAAATCACAAGACGACGCATAAAGAATCTCATTACATTTTAACAGGGTTACAGTAACCCAGGAGGACTGAGAGTTTAATTTTCATAAGAGCATCCATTCCTCAATTATGTCAAGCAGAGAAAATGTAAATGGCAAATGGAATCCTAACAATATCTAACCACCGGCAGCCAATTGGAAGGACGGCGAGGGAGGGGGCGCATGTGTGTGTCTGTCTGTGTGTGTGTGTTTGTGTGTGTGTGTGTGTGTGTTTGTGTGAGCATATTTTCTGATAATGCAAAAAAACAGGAGCGAGAATCCCATAAATTGTCAAAGGGTGTATTTGTGTGTGTTTGTGTGTGTATGCGTGTGTGTGTTTTTGTGTGTACGTGTATCTGTGTGTGTGTGTGTTTAAGTCATCCAAAAGGTTATATATTAATGTTAAAGAAGCTTTACATCCATCCATATCTGGTTCAGGGTCACAAAGGGGCTGGAGCCTATCTCAGCTGACAAGTTGCCACTACTTAGAGTTATAGAGTGGGACTTGAACCCACAATCCCCAGCTGCTGAAGTGGATGCCTCATCAATTAGACCACTGGGCCAACAGAGCAGAGTTTGGAACTTTAGTTTAGCTGACATTTAGTCACGTTCACTTAATTCCTGTATCGTTATTCAACTCTTCTTAAAGTCGTGAACAAATAAAATGCTGCTACTCTGAATTGTGATGGGTTTAAGGAAATAACTGGACAGACAGAAAAAAAGTGTCATTTTACATTCAATATGGAAATGTTTTATGTCACACCTTTGATGCATTTAAAGTTCAAATAACAAATTCAGTATAATTAAATTATAAAGTTTCTGTCTTTCAGTCTTAAATAAGTAAACTTTTGTCTCCAGATCTGGACCCAAGTCGTTAATAGACCAGTCACTAATAGAAAAAAGTCTTTCCATGTCACTTAAAGAGTTAAGTCATGTGTCAAGTCCCAAATAAATTAAGAAGTAAAGTCCTGGGTCAATTTCCAAGTCAAATCCCAAGTCAGTTTCCTAAATCGAAGCTGAAGTTAAGTCCCAAGTCATATCGCAAGTAAATACGCTGCTCAAATCCAAGTCATATACCAAGTCAAGTCCAAAGTCAAGTATCAAGTCACAATCAAGGTCAACTTTCAAATCAGTTTTCCCAAGTCACAGCTGAAGTCAGTCTAAAGTCAGTATCCAGGTCGCATTGCAAGTCAATACGCTGATCAAATCCAAGTTATATCCCACGTCAAGTGCAAAGTAAAATCCCAAAGCCGACATCAAGTAATTTCATGTCAGAAGTCAATATTCCACTCAAACATCAAGTCATTTCCCAAGTTAAGTCTCAAGTCATGTCCAGGTTCAAATCCCAGGTTATTTCCCAGGTTCGGTGTCAGTTGACTAAACATGGCAATTCTCAAAACAAATTCCAAGTCAATTCCAGAGTCAAGTACCCATTCAAATACCAAGTCATGGGATTTCCCAAGTCAATGATGGAGTCAGTTTTGAAGCGTAGTCTCAAGTCAGTGTCGAAGTCAGTTCCCAAAGTATTTCCCAAGTCATGTCGCTTCTCACGTCAGATCCCAAGTCATTGCTGAAGTCAAATCATGTGCAAGAAAATTCCAAAAGACAAAACTAAAGTCAAGTCTTAAGTCATTTCCTAAAACAAGTCCGATTTGATGACCATTTTGCTAAGCTTTAGTTCTCCACACAACCCTGCCGTGCTCCCACCAAACAGAACGGCACTCTAGTTCCAGTGGGTCTGGGTTTGTGGGCCACAGGCAGATGAGCTCACACAAGTGGATCTGTATTTTCTGCAGAACCTGGACACACACAATCTTTGGTCAGCTCACAGCAGGCAACGCTGCTGCTGAAAGGTGTCAGTCTGCACCCTGGCACCCCGTCTCTCTGCAGCACATAACCTCACAGACTGTCAGTAGCAGCGTCGGCATGTAACTGTAAGGGGGGCCGGAGTCGAGGGCCCCTGCAATAATAAACTGCTAATTGAAGGACTGCAGTGAGCAGAGAGGTGTTAGCGGGGCGTCCAGCCGATGAAAGATCGCTGCAGATCGCCAACAAGCCGAGGCGCTGAAAGAGCCTATTAAACCTCGCCTCAGTACCTGGACGCCGTCTTAATGAACACCTACACTCACAAACACCCCGCCGGCAAGAAATGTACACTCCTTACATCTGACCTCACCTGCTGGACAAGCACACAGATGGACACACCAGCAGGGGGTTGGGGCGGGGTGGGGTGCTGTGGGATGGGGGCACTGTAGGATTGTTTTTCTGCTCTAAAAACACCAAAAATGTTCTAACGTTTGTTTATAATCCTGCAAATTTCATATTAAAATACAGATTCAACCCAAGATTAGAGATACGTTCTTGAGTCTGAGTAGTGCTACTTTAACATTACAGGTCACAGTTCTCCGTAACGTTACGAAACTCTTAGATACTAAACATGGATGTTGTTCTATTATGGTGAAAGAACTAAATTCCAACAAGGGTGTGAAGTATTTAAAAAAATATTCTGGAATTTACATCATTTTTGTTTAATAAAGTCAAGATAACTTCTTCTTGCAACATAATTTACATCAATAAATGAAACATAACTTTGTTTATTAATTCCAGGATAATATTAGGATTTTGCACTTAATTAAGTCTTTTTACTGATATTAGTGTAAAAGAATTTAGTAATAATTATTGTTTTAATCTCCGTCTCATCAATTCAACCTACTTCTGAAAGTAAGAAAACCTGATGTTTTATTGCTTAAACTGTGTGATCAACTAAGACTGACTGAACCATCCTTCATGTCCGCTAACCATATTCCACATCTAGGATCTGGATCCGTATTAAGCTTTGTTTTTTTCTTTATTATTGGGAAGTAACTTTTAAGATTTTTACAAAAAAAAAAGAAAGGAAAAGAAAATAATTTCTGGATTTGAATCTTGATTCAGGCCCGCGCCAGAATTGACTGGATTCGTCCTTGACCCCGGCTTCACCCCTTCACAAAATATTCTGGAAATTTGGTTGAGAACTTTTGGAGTAATTGTGTTGACAAAGAAATAAACGAACCAACAACCCAACCAACAAATGGAAATAGGTGGAAACACGACATCCTTACCATGGTCCATTACTTTTCTCTTGGAAGGGGCCAAGGATGAGGCCCTGGGGGACACCACGGGAAAGAAATAACATATGCAAACGGACAATTTTTCCATAGTTTTTTTCTTTGTGAGAACATTAACAGGTTAAATTAGTCCAGAACCAGGTTAACATGAAATCCAGGCTTGTGATATGATTGCATAGAACACTATTCATGGAGGTAAAAAAAACTCCTGGACCCCTTTCTGCCCCCCCAGCATCTCATGTGCTGCCCCTTGTTCCTCAGCGACGGTTCAATAGCTGAAAAATAATCTGATTATAAAAAATTTCTTATTAAAGGTTTATCAACATCTCCTGTGTCTAAAAGTCACCAGTTCTTGGTTCAAATCCACCAAAAAAGCAATTAATTCAACCATCAATATTAATTTCACAAAGCAGATTTGCTGATGTTATTAGTTTAAACTATATACGAGCGGTGCAGGAATGGAAAAAGTTGCCAAGTGAAGCAACAGGTGCCATTTTTCCTGTCAGGAAATGGAATTTCCAAAATTTATTCCATCATCAAAAGTGATCTTGAAGTTTAAATATCATTATTTGTTTAAATCACTGAACACACAGCATGTAAATGTGGTTGAATGAGCAAAATGTTTTAAAGTTTAGAAAATATAGTGAAACCTTTAAACGAAAGACTCCAAAACACCCACGCTCTTTCGCTTCATCTCCCCCCATCGGGCTCCGTCTCACCCCTCTAGAGAATGAGGAGACGGGGCCCCAGGAGAAACAAGCCCCTTATGCGGCGTGCATGAAGCCAAGTAAAACGCTCATCGTCTTTTAATACTTGTCCAGGCAGCCCAGTTTAAACCACCGTAGTGTTGACAAATGACAGCGGAACCCTCGAGTAGAGTGTGCTGGACACAAAGACTCGCCAAACCTGCCCAAATGATCAGGGACTCTCCATCTATTGGCTTCCAGGGTTGCTTCACCAAAACTCGATCAGGTTCGTCTGCAGTCGAGGATTAGTCAGCGGATTAATCATAAACCGCTGTGGTAATGAGCGGGAGAGGGAGAAATAAACACAGATGGAGGCAGAAAAAGCATTAGGATGACACACAGAGAGAGAGAGAGAGAGAGAAAGAAAGAGAGAGAGGGAATAGTGAACGGACCTGGCTTTAATTCTAATGTTCTACTTTAGACTCCATTCTCATCCCATCTCGTCACATTTTCAGACCCCAAAGTCTTCCTTCCTGCCACAAAGCCTTTTCGAACACGGGGTCCGCATTCAAAAGCCTTTGGTTCATCTACGAACAAATGCTACATGGTAAGATTTAGGAAAAGATCAGGGAAGTGTTTCCTTCTTTCAAGGCACTTAAACCCTGGCGTCCTGGAATAAAGTGGTACCTAGCCTACGACCACCTCCCATCTCGGAGCTTTTTCACTTTGGTAAATATGATAAGTTGTGCATTCTTTCTGATAATCTCATGCTGACGTAGATGTGTTTGCGTCACTGGAACACTAAGGCCTGGTGCATCCACACGAACGAGGGCATCTTCTGTGCCGGGGTGGGACCCTGAACGGTGAATCAAAATATGATGTTCTATGGACATTTACTTGTTGCATAACTGACCTCTCAAGACCACCACAAGGACCCTTCACACCCCGACTTTCTGTATTTACATTTTTATCTGGACCAGCTTTGCGTTTGTAAAACCTGCCCCGAAAAAAGTCTGGATCAAACAATCATACTGGCAAAAACAGGTGGTCTCAGTCCAAGTGAAAGTGAATCATTCTCACAATATGAAAGAGAAATCTCCCTGATCGGCCCCTCGATCCGTATCCGCAACAAAACTGTCTTCTTTGCTGCCTCTTATAAATCTATCCATCCAGTGATTCTGCTTAAGAAATCACTGAGAACATAAGCCCCTGGCTGATGTATGGAAATTAGTAAAGAATTTTCATGGCATTGTGTTTTTAAACAGATGACCCTTCATGTCACATAAATACAGTGTGTGGGGCAGATGGTCCCACGTAGCTCAATGCCTCATTAGCCAGAAGGTCCCAGCTGCGAGACTCTGGAGGTTAGTGGGTGGGGCTGGTGAGGGAGTTTGACAGTGTGTGGGTGTGCGTGTGCGTATGTGGGTTGGGGGGTTGCCGAGGGAGAGCAGGGCCCCTCTGGCTTTGTGTAGGGTCTGAAAAGAAGGTCACTGATTTGAGCTAATTATATTACATAGATCCAAGTCGGGGCTGGTGAGGGCTGTATAAAACATGCACATTTTCTTTTAGTGTCCCGATACTTGTGAGGACTGGTGAGAGTTGTACGTCAAATTTTCACCGGTCAATACTTTAAAAGGCATGTTTTTCGGACATTAGACTTAAGACAAAGTAGAATTATGGATTGGGGGCTAGCGACCCTACTGGTAGTCTTGGTAGAGTCCAACAGCAAAGTTAGACCATCTACATGTGAGCGATGACCCCAGAGTCTCTCAAGAGGAGGGAGGAAGAGAGAGTCAACAGAGCGAAAAGAATGATAACAGCCAGGACGGGGACAGTGTCACAGACTGGGCTCAACAAATGTCCTGGACCGGGAAGACTCAGGGCATGGACCAGGTCCAAGAGTCTACAGAGAGATTTCCATGCAACACTGCTCAGAGATTTAGTCTGGAAAATTGAGGGAATACTCTGGGCAAGACACGTATCACTATTCTAAAGGGCTCTAAATTCATGTATCTAACCAAAAACACCAAAGACGAAGACACCAAAGCCAGTGCTGATGATAAAGACATCAAAGACATCTATGAGAGAAGTATAAAAGCAGATCATAACAGGGTGTATCATCTTGTTTGTAGTGGGAATGGATCCGATATCACTGGACTCTACCTGGAAGCCTGGAGGAGAAGGGTTCTGATTTGGCCACCACTTACAACCCTCCGGCTGGAGAGGGTTGGGTAATTAAAACCCCACCTAATGAGGGGTTCCCCAGCACGAAGCTACATCCCGTTATGTCCAATAACTATGTTTGTATCCATATGCGTAGATTCAAAAGGAGGGAGAGGGAGAACCCAAAAGCAGCCCAAACGTAGCCCCAACACCATCACCTGTGTGTCCTCCTCAGCGATCCATGAATCAAACTTTGAGGATTATCATGACCTGCATGAATGAGAATCTTCACAGCGTCTCTGCTGTAGCTAATCCTCAGAGTGTCAGCCGGCCGACTCTTCAGCTGCTCTGCTTCATTCGCCTGCACAGCCAGCGTGCAGCAAAGGCCGTCATATGACTGCATGCTCTGCACATCGGCCTAATCGTATGGAAGGGTTGATCACGGGGCAGGAAATCGCCGCACAGGGCCAAAGGAAACAATCTTTCTGCACCGACTAAAGCCAATCATGTCCTCTCTCTCAACTCGACGCTTGGCCTCTCTCTCGCCCTCTGACTCTCTCCCTCAGCTTTTTGAGTTTGTGGGCTTGAAATTGTTAGATGTGACAGCCTTGAACTTCAGAAAAGCCTTAAATCCAATCGTACAAGTCCATTTTGGTCTCCTTATATATATTGGTCTCCAGGGTGTAGGAAGAACTATATATATATATATATATATATATATATATATATATATATATATATGTGTATATTATTACTATTATTTTTTAATGATATATAAAAACATTAATTCATTATCCATAACCGCTTAGGATGAGCTGCTACCCTGAGCAGCTCAGGGTAGCAGGGGTCGCTGGAGCCTATCCCAGCTGACTTTGGGCGAGAGAGACTCGAGCTCATCACAGGGTCGATAAAGAAAGACAAACATTCATTCAGACTCTCATCCACTCCTAAATGTGTTCATACAATGCAGAGTAAGCATATTACTGATGGATAAATATATATGTCACCTTAACATTTGTTATCTTTTCTCCTGTGCCTTTTTCTTTGTTGGATGGTTGGTGGGTTGGTTGGTTGGTTGGTTAGTGGGTTCCATGATTGGGTGGTTAGTTACAAGGCTTGTTGATTGATGAGTTTCCTGATTGGCTGGTTGGTGGGCTGGCAGTCTGGATTGTTGGTTCCTTGGTTGGTTCCTTGGTAGACTGGCTGACAGACTGATTATTGAATGTTTAATTAATAGGTTGGCTGCTGGGTCAGCTGGTTGATTGGATGATTAATGATTGTTTAGCTCGTGATTAGGTTGGTTGGTTGGTTGGTGTGTTGTTTGGTTTTTTGGTCAGTAGGAGGGCTGGATAGGGGTTGTAGATTGGTTGGTTGGTTGGCGCTTTGGTTGGCTGATTTGTTGGTTGGTTGGTCGGTGAGCTGGTTGGAGGGATTGGACATGGGCCAAAAAATACTTCAAACTGTCTGATATATTTTGTTTTCCTTCTTTCCTAAAGCTGCTACAACAGAGATGATGAGTGTACCGTCACTGTAAGAATGTCCACAATTACGAGTTTCAGCCTTCAGGAAATGAATTAGAGAAGCATTTAAAACTGATTGGCAGCTAAATTTGACGAAAATATAATTATGGGTTATCGCATTGGGAGATTTACCGTCAGCTCAACAATAAAGGCATGAAAGATGAGGGGACCTGACTTGTTGATATTGATAATAATCATCTGTTGTATCTGAGCCAGCAGCAGCTCCGCTTTAATGAAATGAAACAGCGTCTGCGATGTGAATCACTCTCTGTTCAGCCTGACGTCTCTTCAGTTTATCTCTCCATCAGTGGAGCGGCAGGTGAACCGGCTTTGTCCCGGGGAAGTGAGGGATTCAAACGCTCAAGGTCAAGGTGCGCCAGTAATCCGGCCAGCTGTGTTACCAGGATTAAGACGAGGCCAAGGCCATGGCTCTGTCCACCTAAAACAGGTGTTGTCATGGAAATATCCCGGAGTGAGAAAGTCCGACAGCGACAGCACCTGCTGGAGTTTAAGACAGCGCAGGACGAAACATCAGGATCAAGAGCATAAAGTTCAAGTATCACACGTCTAGCTCACATTTGTATCACTCACGTGGTACAAATACTAACGAGGATTCAAAGTACTTACCAGATTATAAATGTCAAAATCATCAACTAAATGGAACATAGATGAAAGCAAAGCTCAATCTAACCCTCCACTGGAATAAAAGTACAGTAATGTGAAAAAGTGTTGGACCCTCTCCCTCAACCTTTCCTGACGTTTTTGTGACGTTTTGATTTGTTTTTAGGGTATCTCACACAAAACTGTGTTGGAGCTTTAGAGAAGATTTAACATAAAACAAAGGCGGCTAGAGTAAACATTTAAAAATGATTTTATTTAACCCTTTAATGGCCATGCCAAGAAAATAAATTGATTTATTTGTTTTTTATTTCTTTGGGGCATTAATTACTTATATATGTTAGACACTCTAAATGTACCATAAAATGAAAAATAATTTAGTCAAGCAATCCTTAGCACTAATAAAAATCAAGCTTTATAAAATGATTTGATAAAAAAAATGTCGTATTTTAAGGAAAATACTCCATTTTCGTCAGATTAGCTTAACCTTTTGGTAAAGGATATTTCTTTAAAAACTGTCTTTAGTAGTAATTAGCCAAAATTAGCCAAAATGCCTTCTTCTTGGTGGACCCTTGTACCTGTGGTGTCCCCCAGGGCTTCATCCTTAGCACCTTACTCTTTAACATATACATGCTGCCACTGGGTCGTATTATAAACAGATTCAGTTTTTCAACGAGAAATAGTGAAGCAAAATCTGCTCAACCAAAAGTACATCTAATCTCTAAATCACCTGCGTTGATCTTAGAGGCGAGGCCACTTAGGCCGCAATAGTTGCAGTTCACACTTCCCATAACTGGAGATCCGTGTCTGATATGGTTTTGGTGGAATTTCGGCCCACTTTTCTATGCAGAACTGCTTTTTTTTGCAGGCACATTGAAGGTTTTGATAGAAGTTCAACATCCATTCAACATCGACTCATTGATGCTATTTTTGTCCGGTGTGTTTGGAATGAAAGCCATGAACTTCATTGCGGTGAGAGTAGCCTGCAGCTGCTTGGAAGATTTCTTTTTTGACTTTACTTCATGAGCCTTTGCCGCGTTCTTGGAATAAACCTTTATGACTGTTCCTCATGGTTCCAAGTCTTCTCCTTCCTCTTCTTTGTCTTTTGGCTGCTCCCTATCGGGGTCGCAAAGGCGGATGATATGTTTCCTCATAGATCAGTACCATACAGGCTAACTGTACCAGTGAGTGTATTTGTTAACCCGGGCCCAAACTAATCCGATTTGGAAATCACTTTTGTGTTCCGTATATGGATTTGGCACAGGTTTTACGCCAGATGCCCTCCCTGACACCACCCTACCAATTTGTCTGAGCTGGGGAGCGGCATTGGACATGCACTGGCTGGTGAACCCGTTGTAGATAATGTGTTTCGCTGTCTCGCTGTCTCGCTTGTGAATCTGTGGAGTCTCAGAACTTTAGGAACAGTTTTGTAATCCTTCTCAGACTGATGGATTTCAATCACCTTTTTTGAATTTCTGTAGATTTTGGCATGGTGTACTACTTGTGAGACTTACGGGCCAACTTCCTGCTTGTGAAGATGGTCTGAAGTGATGATGTGGTTGAAGAGGGCTGGTGCCGATGATGTCTGTATTGGTCTAGTCCAGCTGGAACCGGTTATTAAACCAGTATGATAGTTTTTTGGATTTCGTTTCTGAGGGGGCAAATATTTTTTCACACAGGCCCAGCTTGTTTTAGAGACCTCTTTTCTTCAATAAATACAATTACCATTTTTAAAACGTGTACTCTGTGTTTCTATGGTTAAAAATAGTTTTATATTAAATTTGTTTGCGACACAAAAATCGTAGAAAACCAGCAGGTTTTTGCTGTAAACGGTTAAGATTCCACGCCGACGTCACACACAAACGTCCCGGTTGTGACAGCCTCTCCCTCCTGCGACCCGACTCATGTGGGGTTGTGGCCCCGGGTCCCTGGAGAGCGCTAATTGAATTGGTTTCCAGAGAATACTAATGGAGCTTAATGTTGAGATAACTGATACTCAAACAAGGAGTGATCATTGACAGCGTGTGTTCCTGCTCTGTGATGAACATGTCACAGCTCACAGGGATCCAGTTGGCCCGTAAATTAATCCCCCACCCCCATTACGACTCATTCTCTGCCTCACACACAAACACACACACACACACACACACACACACACACAAACATAGCATTTATTACGTACAAAAACTATACCACTAAAAAAAATTATTTTTACAGTATAAGATTAGAACACAAAAGCATTAAAAAAAAGGAAAAAGTATAATTTCAGCTCATTAATAAAACATTTTTCACAGTTTTACCCTCAAAAAACTTCAAACAGAAAATAAATATTTATTTTTTATTAGTTCACAAATATGCATTTTCTTATTCCTGCAGCACTTTAAGACCCAAAAAATGGTCCTTTAAACAAACGACTTCCACTGGTGAGACAATTAAATGAAGTACTTTCAACTTAAATCTGAGACTACAGTGCGTGTACTTATAAGCACGTTAAAATCAGTGTGAGGGAAACAACCTTGGAAGAGTAGCTTTGCACATTTGAGAGATGTTTAACTAAAGTAAATCTACTCTGAGGAAAAATCGACTTTTACATAGTAAAACTGAAAATGTACTCAGTAGAGTTCTTACCAACACCAAGTCCCAAAAAACCCTTTAATTCAATCAAACATAACCCAAACTCAAAGCAAAGCTCCCACTTATATCGTAGTAGCCTTGAGTGGAAGTTGCAGGTTTTTAGCATGACTGGTTTCTGTGCAGCAGACGGGAAAAAAATTGAAGACGGAATTGAACGAATTGTTCTGTCGGCCAGCGCTTACCTCTCGAAAAGTTTAACCCAAATGTTTAACCCAAACCGCTGATAAAAGTTTTGAGTAATCCTGCTGATAAACCAACAAATCATGGATAAAACATCACATCCTTGGCCGTAGTGATAATCAGTACTAAAGACTAGTTGAGGCCCGACCTATTCAGGTTCTCCTCTCCTTTTAAAAGACCAGAAGTCTTTATAGAACCCAAACAACGATACGGTTAATAGCGTACAAATCAACTTTGATATTCATCTTAGCTCATTGGAAACCATATTCAGGCTCAGTCGTTCATGAGCAAAGATGGGGGGGTGTGGCTCACTTATTTCTGAAACACATGATTTTATTATAGTATTAACGTAACTACCGTATTATAGGGTACTACTATGACTATGTGTTCTTATTATAGTATTAATCAAAAGGTAATTGACTGCATCGTGTTTTACTTCGCATTTATGGGTTTTTAACAGGTTTTTGTCATCTTTCATCTCACAGCTGCTCCTGATTAGGGGGTCGTATGCAACATTGTTGATCTGGCCCGGGTTTCAGGCTGTATGACTGATCGGATACAACCCCCTTTATTCATACAAGCTAGCGACCGGCACCAAGAGTACACTGGCCTATGTGGTCCTAGCTCATGCATTCATTCATTGATTCATTCATTCATTCATTTTCTTCGTCATCCACGTATTGGCACAAGGTTCAGAGGGACATTCCAGACATCCCTCCCCCCTGCTACACTCTCCAGCTCATCCTAAGGATGGAGGTGCTCCCAGGCCAGATGAGATATTTAGTGCCTTCAGTTAGTTCCTGCTGCTCCTCGGAGAGCAGCTCCTCTCCGAGCTCTCTCCAAGTTGCCAAGCTCTCCACCTGATCTCTAAGACTGAGTCCAGCCACCCTATGAAGGAAGCTCGTTCCAGCCGCTTTTGTCCTTGACCTCATTCTCTGAGGTCTCGAACCACAGAGGACTTTTGAGAGCTTTGCCTTTTGACTCAGATTGATGTTGACTACACAAAAAATGGTGAGCACGGAATTTAGTATAGTATACAAATATGGAAATAATCGATCAACCAGCAGGCCACTGCAAAATATAATGAAAATACTTCTTTTATTAATCCCAAAAAACTGCACAGACGCAAAGGTTGGGCCGTGGCTCTAATATTCCAATGTGGGTTTAAGTATGAGGATGATTCATACATTGGAAATTAAAAACACGCACACACACACACACACTCACACACACACATACACATTTTCCCTGTCAAACAAACATGTCCCTTGATTTCTTTGGCATCGACGGGCACTCTTGCATTCCAACCCCTCGTCCCCCTCCTCCTCCACCTCCTCCTTCTCCTCTTCAGTTCCAGTAGCCATCTGGGAGATGTTTGCTCTGCAGTGATGACCTCGTTGCTCCGAAATGAACTGTTTCACACCTCTGCCTCCTCACTGACAGGAAACACACAAAGATATCAAGTATGGGCCAATTTTGGAGTTGGATGACTTGGAAAAATAAATGAAAAATACAGCATTAAGAAGGTAAGAGACGTCCCTTAAGCAAATCCGACCATGAAACATCCTGGATGGATGTTGTCATCAACCCAGACCCCCCCGGCTACAACACGGACTCCAAGCCAAATCTCCGGATTGTACCCACACATGCTTCCATCCAGTCGCTGCCTCTGCCATGTTGTGTTTGGTATAAAAACAAACCCCCTAAATACAATTGCAAGCTGAGCCAACCGATTTCAAGAGGTCGTCCTTCACCACCGCTTCGTCCAGGGGCACTTCTGGGATCCTGACAGCCTCGATGAAAACTCTGCCTCGGTTATTATATTTCAAGCGGACCTGCCAATCATGAATCGACCAAGATTTTGCGAAAATGCCACCATGAGAGCGAGGGGGAGGAGAGAGGGGCTTTTGGTGGGTTGGACATTAGGGGTGATGATGAGAGATGAGGTATGCAGGGAAGGGTCTCTATCCCAGGCATTGTCCACATGTGCCGCTGGCGGTTTCCGGGAGGCAAAATGGGGAGGGCAGAAAGGCATGGCGCTCCAACAGCAACTGCTGCAGGGTGGTAGAACAATAAGCATCCTGTCAGATATGCTGGGCTGTGAAAGCGCCTGCTTGGATTTGGCAGATATATTTTGAGAATTACATAGTTTGTTCCCTTTTCAATGTGATGCCTGATATAAATTTGGTAATTATAGGGAATTGTGGGCCAGTTTGGCCACGGACTGACAGGATACTTTTTTTCTTTTTTTCTTAATTTGTCCAACAGATATGTTTGAATTAGGCTCAAAGAACAACTAAGTAAAACAAGATTGTATTCTTAAATATATTTAGTCCTATATCCTCGAAGAAAAACGCAACAACAGCAGGATGTAGTCACATCCCTCGCTACCTGCACACTGATTTGTAAAAAAAAGATACAGGAATTTCTTTTTTTTTTGGGTGAACTGTTCCTTTAAATAAAGCATTAATTAAAAAAAGAGTGTGTTGCTTTAACAGATGTATAACATGTCAAATAATCATATTAAAATACATTCAATGGCATACTTATTGATAGGATTTTTCTGCAAAGTCAGCATTGACTCCATGTTCATCTTTTCCTCTGCTGATTCTCACAGGCAGCTTCTGGCACCCGGCGCTAAAACCTCCTCTCATACCCTCACTGTTTTTTTCTCACACACCACAACAACACCCTGAGCAAGAATCTGTGACCAGTTTGTGGACTTTAAGGGAAGCTGTCCTGATGTTTTTGCCATCTCGCTTTCTCTCTCCCGGTTTTTCTCCAAGTTAAACAGATGAGATCAACTCCTCTTCCCTGATGGTCCTGACTCCGACGCCAGATAGAAAACCCACAAACCTCTATCGACTATGGGCCTAATGTCTCACGTTTTTATTTAAATACAATTTACACTGCTTTGTGGCCTGAGACTGAGATCTCTCATCCACAGATTGAGATAAGGCCGCAGCTGGTAAAGGAGGTGCATAAAATGATCATTAAATCAAATAGGGGAAAATCAAATAGTTTGGGTCCATTTGGCCCCTGTGAAAGTTTCAAAAAGATCTCAAACCAAAGTTTAAATTGGTTTTAAACTTTCCTATTCTGTACTGGCTTTGCTATCTGAACTGTTTAATTGTGATATTGTGGCGACACCTAGTGGCTGAGATGAAATACTGCTGGAATTACAACGACCTTTACAGCATTGATAAGGACATATTTTTAAGCTCAGAGAGTAAATTTGTGGGGGTTTTCTTTTTCTCAAGAACCTGCCAGTTTAGTATTCTCTTATTTAATCTTTTACACACCGATATTTAATCTTGTCTTTGACTTTGCGTGTTTTTTTAATACAAATATTCTGGCATTTTATTGTCTTATTTATACTACATGTTGTTGTATACCTGTGTGATGATGCTATTTGTGCGAGTTAAAAAAGCCAGAGTGATTTAGACTTAATACTGGATTTGTGCTATGCTTGAGATTTAAGTCCAAGTCTTCTCCTGCAGTCTCCAAGTTGCAGTGTCCTTGAGCAAATCCCAGAACCCCAATTTGCCTGAGTGATTCACAGAGGCTGCCCACTGCTCCTCATAGGTGTATGACTGAATGTGAACAATAAAGGTTTACATTATTAAAGGTAGAGAGGGGGTCTGCCTCCTGGAATGAGACTGGAAACAAAAAAGAATGTGAAGAAGTGAACTCTGTAAAGGAATGTGGGTAACTCAGGAAGTAGAGGGGTTGTCCCTAAATAGGAAGGTAAACGGTCCAATCCCTAGCCTACACGTCTACATGTCTATATTTCGTATATCCGTGTAACAGACCTTGAACTCCAGTACAGGAGCTGCTCACTGCTCTTCAGGCAAATGTAGTGAAGCAATTTCCCCATGTTGTAGTGTGTAAGACAAAGAGATCTTCTTCTTTAAGTTGTATCCTTTAGGGGTCGCCATAGCAGATCATTTGTTTCCAAATTAGCCCTGTCCTTTGCATCTTCCTCTATCACACTAACTAACAGCATGTCCTCTCTCAGTACATCAAGACACACCTTTTACTCCTCCCTAGCAGCAACATCTCGAGCATCCTTTCTACCAATAGATCCACTATCCCTCCTCTTCACAGGTCCAAACCGTCTCAATCTGGCCTCTCTGACTTGTCTCCATGTCAGATAACCTGTGCTGTCCCTCTGATGTGCTCCTTTCTAATACTGTCCATCCTCCTCACTCCCAGAGGACATCTGAACATCTTCAGCTCTGCCTCCTGTCTTCAGGTCAGAGCCACCGTCTCTAAACCATCCAGCAGAGCTGCTCACACCAACATCTAGGAAAGCTGTCCCTTCACTCCTGCTGCTACTCGTCTGGCATAGATAACTATTGACACTCTTCTCCACCCACTCAACCCTGCCTGCACAGCATTGCTCTGAACAGTTAAGCACTTAAACTCCTGCACCTTCTTCACCTTTACTCCTCAATGGAGCACTACAGATCGCAATGTCATCCACCAACATCATAGTCCATGGAGACTCCTGCCTGACCTCCTCTTTCAGCCTGTCCATCACCATAACAAACAAGAAGAGGCTCAGAGCCAATCCTTGGTGCGGTACCACCTCCACCTTGAACCCATCCGTCGCTCCTACTACACACCTAACCGCCAGTATGACATACTACTCTCATACATATCCTGTAACACTCTAAGATACATCTTTGTAACTCCAGACTTCCTCATGCAATCCCACAAATCCTCCCTCGGCACTCTTACGTACGATTTCTCTAAATCTGGTCTTCTCCCACCACCGTAAACCGTTCCCTTCACTTTTGCTCCGACTCATTCTGTCGAAAATCAAAATCAGAAAACAATTCATTGCCAAGGAGTTTGATCTGGTATCTATGTAGGATATGCAGCAGAGGGCAATTTTGGATGTTCAAATGATATCATATACATAAATACATACGTACGTAGACACATGCACACCCATACATGTACACATGCATGCACATATACATGTAAAAACATAAACATACAAACATGCATATTTAGAACGTGGCAGTGCAGATATACAGAATGAGCAGATAGAATAAACACGTGCAACATGAGCATTCCTTTGAGACGTGTTTTTACGTAACGCATCAGCACTGATTGGACATTATAATAAATGTAGAAAATGTTTCTGTGTGCAGTCGCTTGAGATAAGAATCTAAGTCTGCTGGGCAGCTCCGGCGCTCTGTTGATGGGGCCAACCGCAGAAATAATCCCTGATGCTCCTCCCACTCCACCCTGCTTGGACTCGCTTCTTCAACTCTTTTTTCCACACTCCTTTGATAATCAAGAGTGTTCATTATATTGTTTCCATCGTTACCATTAGAAGCTGCTTGCTGTAGCGAAAAATGCCCAGCTGGGGGCAGAAACTTCCTCTCCTGGTGTCAAGAAAATAATCTGTGCCTAAATCATCATCATACTCATCGGTGGATCAAAAGTAAAGAGAGTGACAAACTCTAACCTGGTCTCATAACACACCACAGCACCTTAAAGAAATCCTAGCGAAGACTGACTTCTTAAGAAGACTGAGTTAATTTGGCATGTCAACCAAAATCCTAAGCAACTTTTATAGATGTACAGTCAAGAGTGTGACATCAGCAGTTCTATCACAGTGTGGTTAGGGTAACTGCACAGCTCAGGACAGGAGGGCTCCCCAGTGTGTGATAAAAACTACACAGTTCAGCGCTACAGGAGTGTGAAATTAAAAACAGTAAGACTTACTTACAACTTCTTCCTACAGAATAACAAAAAAAAAACACAGCTTCTTTCCAAACCCATCACTCCCACTGACTGTAACTTGATCTAGGTATAACATTTTTATCTCTTAGTGCACCTCACTTTCATCTCAAGTTTTTATGCAATATTTGCATGAAGGAGCCCCTTACATTTAAACTCAGGTTTTTAACTCAGTTTTAAACTTTTTTTCCCTCCATTTTAATATGTATGTTAATTTCATTTCTTTTTACTGTGAGGGGACACAGTGTTTTTACAGTGTACACGACAAACATGAAATCTTGACTGTTCCTTTATTTACATGGTTACCGTTAGAAGCGGCCTGCAGTAGCGCTGAGCGTCCAGCTGGGGGCGGAGCTTCCTAAGATTTTTCCGGCAGCTGTGAGCGAGTGGAGGCATCAGTCAGGTAGAGAAGAAGTGGCAGATCAGAGGAGCAGATAGAAACGACAGTGGAGCTGCAGGAGCTCACACACCCTCGGGTTTGTCACCGACTCCCTGCTGCCTCGCGTTAACCTCGGCTCCTCCTGTGAACCATGGTGGCAAAAAACAGAAAGCAGACCGGGAAGAGTCCAGCGACCCAGACTGACCGCGACAGGAGTCCGCTTGTTTCTCCTCCTCATGGTAAAAGTACCGTCAGGCGACCGGGGAGGGAGGGCAAAGCCTCCAACAGCTCTCACACCAACGGGCTATCAGGCATCGGGCACAGGCTGGGGTTGAGTCCGTCCGCCGCGGTGAAGCTGGGAATCACTCTCCTCCTCGGTAAGTTAGGACCGTTAGCCTGCTAGCTCCACGAGCTTACGTTGCTAATGTTGCACTAGCAGCCAAATGAAGTTATCTCCACCTCTCATCAGTCAGCTAACGTTAGCCTCAGCTACTCCGGAGTTAGCCGAGGATTCGAACCCTGATCACATTAGTCTGAGTCCTACAGAGACCCCGGAGTTCCATAAGAGGGCATTTATTATCCGGTGCGTACAAGTTCCAGCATCTCTTATGTTTTGGAGTGACTGAAACCAGTTCATTTAAGTGTCACCCCAATGTAAACACATATGAATGTCACCCACTCATTATCAGAACTAACCCAGATCTCAGGCCAGATTTGAGCGTAAACCTCAATGTGTGCATGCTTTCCTAGATGCAAAGGTGGACAGTTGCTAAGTACATTCACTCATGTGGTGTATTGAAGTACAATTTTATGGTACTTAAGATCTACCACATCATCTTCTTCTTTGGGATGTTTTCTTTAGAGGTCGCCGCAGCGGATAAAATGTTTTCCATCTCGACCTGTCCTCTACATCTTCCTCTGTCACACCACCTCTGTCACACCATGTCCTCTTTCACCAGATCCAGAAACCTCTTCTTTGGTCTTCCCCCTTTTTCTTCTGCTTGGCAGCTCCATCTCCAGCATGCTTCTGCCAATAGATCCGCTATCCCTCCTCTTCACAGTTCCTAACCATCTCAATCTGGCCTCTCTTACTGTGTCTCCAACAGGTTTTGGATATAGCTGTACTACATCTCACAGTTAAATACTGTACTTTATTCCATCCGAAATTTGTCTGACAGCTGCAGTGAATATGGGTGGGAATTGAGTAGTATGCATGATGGTGTGAGTGACATTGGAGCCAACCCAGCTGACATTTGGTGAAAGATGGGGTACATCCGGAACAAGTTGCCACGTTATCACAGAGGCCGACACATCGAAATAGACAGCCATCCAAGGTCTCATTCACACATACAGGCAACTTACAGTTACTAATTCACTTATATCTTGCAAATTGTTGGACTTTTTGGAGGAGAACCCAAGCAAACATGTAGAGAACATGTAATTCCTACACATCTAGATCTAGTTAAACACTGCAAACATGTGTGGACGGCTGGACTATGAGAGGTTTTTCTGCTTCCAACTTATTTTTTTTTAAAAAGCGCTAGTGTGGAGAATTTGAAATGGTTGTCATCAGTTGACAGCAAGATATTGAGTCGTTACAGTCAAACACTGAATGAATCCACTCCTTGTTTTAACTACGTCATGACTGAGTTATTTCTGTCGTACTGAAACTTTCCTGAACTTTACACTTCACTTTTGATGACGACAGTTTGGTTTGTGTCTATGAAACCTTGCAGTTAACAAAAGTTAATTATTGTTCACTTTTTAGTGGAAGGTATTTGCACAGAATGAATTATGGGCTGAATTTGTCAAGTTTTGGTTGTCCAGAGCTGTAGCGTCCTCGGCTGAAGCTTTCTTGTGGTTGGCGCATCTGAACCCACACGTTCTTAATCCCAGAGTATTTATTTTTGACACTCATCCATGTCATATCAATCTGGGTCATCCCTTTCTTGCTAAAAAATTCTAAATAAATTAAGTCATCATGCTTGTTATAAATGCTTTTGGCTCTTGTTACTTAACTTTCTCCGTACTCCATTCTCTCCTCTCTTTCTTTATTCATCTTCCTCTGGCCCACTGACCGTCATCTTTGCTGCCCACACAAGGAAAAAATAACTAAAGACTAGAGACCTGGAGCAGCTATTATGATATCATGATGTTTCAATCAATTATTATCTTGTGG
The DNA here is from genome assembly GCA_009660295.1 of Lophius piscatorius. NCBI lineage: Eukaryota > Metazoa > Chordata > Actinopteri > Lophiiformes > Lophiidae > Lophius > Lophius piscatorius. Next base: position 28,425 of record VRLP01001507.1, on the reverse strand, counting down.
GAACAAGTTATTATAGTGTGGAGCGTGATATCTTTTGGAAACAAGATCATTACATGATTATGCAAAAGATCGGACATGAGGGTCTCTGAAGGGTTCGTCTCTGCTTATTTGAAATGTCAATTATACGGGTTAAAAGGTTTGCTGACAAAGTTCAGGCTAGTGTTTCTCTTTAGAAATTCACTTTTTGAACCCTGAAATAGCTTTTTCTTTTTTAACAGCAGTTTAAGTTAACTGTCTTCTGTCCACAGCTGCTCTGACTGGATATCTCCACTGGTGAGTATCAATCATTGCTTTTTTATCCTTTATTTAACCAGGTGCAATCTTCTTTGAGATTGAAATCTCACCTCCAAGAGTGACCTTTGTGTTGGCTCATGTATTTCTCCTCCTCTGATCAGGCACCATCTCTCACAGCTGTTTGAGAATGACAGACACTTTTCACACTTGTCAAACCTGGAGAAGGAAATGGCTTTTCGGACAGAAATGGTAAATAGTTATTTGTTTTTATAAGGGCATGCACTTACGATGTTGTTTTGAAGCCATACATCTCTTTGCTATTGATGCCATTCAGGTTGGAGTAAAAGACATTTCTTGCAGTTCATTTTGTGCAAAAGTCACTGAACATCATGTCATATTAATATTATATTAATTTAAAGCATTAGGGGATTTAATTTCAACTTCTCTTACTGCCATTTGTTGGTTAATATATGCAGCATAGATGACCATTATGTTGAAATCCAGTAGAGACCATCAAAGAAGATAGAAATAAAACTGACCCGACAGCTTGTCAATGTGGTCCGGTCAAATACGTTTGCTCTTATCTGTCTTCTTTGTTTTATGTCTGTCATTTTGTTTCGTCTGTCGTGTGTCATATGCGTCAGTGGTTATACCTAGGGGTCGTCTTTTCTAAATGTTATTGCCCACTTGGTTTTGATTCAGTGAAAAGGTATGGAAAGAATGCGATGTTGCAAAAAATACAAAAAATAATCCTCAATCTTCTTGAAATATTTGCGTGACGAATCTGTTTTGAAAATGTATGTAGTAAAACGTTCAGATACGTGTTGACATGTAGAAAAAGTGATGAGTTGTCAAATACCTAACTCAAGGTACCTAGATAATATAGCAGATTTTTATTTTTAATGAAAAATGATCCTAGAATCCCCCCCCCCCCCAAAAAAAAAAAAAAGTTAAAATGTATAAATATTTTTGGATTGTCATCTGACATGAAATTTTTCATCTGAGAGCATGTTTGCTTGATGAATGCAAACATGCTCTGTATACAATCAGTCATCCAAATGATTGTATACATAACCTAGAATTTTTCATCACAGTGTTAACACAACAAACCAGCATTCACAGGAAAGGTGGAGTCACTAATTCACACGTAATGCATGTTATTGGACTGATGGAGCATGCTGTCGTAGTGGCTAACACTGTTGCATCACAACAATAAGGGTTCAAATCCACTTTTCTCTGTGGTATTTACATCTTCCTCACATGTAAAGTGCATTATAATTTAAATGTATTATTATTATTATTATTATTATTATTATTATTATGTTTCCTCCACTAGACCGGCGTTCCAGCAGACCTCATCCATACAATCAAACCATAACCAAATCATACGAAAGGCCATGCAACCACTATTTAAGGGGCATACCCTGTTAAAACATTAAAACTGGTTCATCCCACAGTCCGACACCAAACCCCTCAATATGTGTTGACTTTTCATCTGGATCTTTGCATTATTTCCCGATGAAACAAAGGGAATGTTAAAAAAATAAATATATATATATATATATATATATATGTCTTGCAAAATTAAACATTTGGATCCTGGATCTCCCCTTTTGTCTGGAGCTACAGCAAAATTTAACGAATTGTATTCTTGTACAAAAACCAACACAGTCACAATCTACAGTACATTAAGTGTCAGTCTCAAGCCCAGATAAATGGGGAGGCTTGCGTCATGAAGAGCTTCCGATGTAAAACATATCCTAAATCAATTTACGGAGTACGAAACTACGTCGGAGCCAAGGTTAACAAATACCGTTACTGGTACTTTAAGCCAGCAGGTCGGCAGTAACTATGGATGAGATGATCCGCTGTTGCGACCCGGAAGGGGAACAGCCAAAAGACAAAGAGGAAGATTCTTTTTGTAAAACCAAAATCGAATAGTCATGACTGTTCAACTCAATTTTATTTGTATTACATCAAATCCAAACGAAAGTTGTCTGAAGGCTTTTTCCACAAAGTTCAGTTTCCCGGCTGTACTCTTTAATCTACAGATACACAACGATTCCCGTACGAGCAGGAACTCGGCAAAAGTAGCGAGAAAAAGACTCCTACCCGTTGAGCGGAGCCTGGGCGGTTGAAAGTGTGAATAGGATGCCAACTTGGCACCTGCAGCAACATTAGGTCATGTCTATAAACTGACCCTTTATCGGGAATCTAAATGCAAATTTTCTCATCAAAAATGAATACTTTCTTAGGTCCCACATGCCAATTCTATAATAAACACTACAGCAACTTTCAGTCTAGATCTGCAATTGCTGTAGATATTTTGGTTTTTGCACTTCACCCTTAATACTGTGTGAATAGCAATGAACAGCACCCTACAGACTGCATACATCCACCAAGGTCAAGCAATTCTACACATTGTGCACCTTCTAAAAAGTGAGTGAAAGTCCCATCAGGAGTTTTTGCATCATGCAGACAACATATGATAAATGCCCTAATTTAAAATATTGCAGAAAGTGGAAATAACCCCTGATCCAAACTGAAATTTAATTGGCTTGTCTTTGCTGTTTAGTGGAGATCTGTCCAGTGTTATTTGCACAATCATGCCGGATCTGATCCAGACCCTGTCTGTGTCTCTGTTTCACAACTAGGCAAAGTTGAATGAAGGTGAACTCTGATCTGTCTGTTTGCCAGAGTTGCACAATTCACCCAAAAAAACAGCTGAAGTTTGTAGAGGCCTAAAAATCAATATTTGCAAGTAGAAGAGTAATCTGACCGCGGCCTAATTTCTCTCTGGCTCGGTGTCATCATCAGCACATTCAGAGAAAATTACAAATTTCCTCCCACAGTATGATAAACAGTTTTGCACTTCCTCTACAACGGACATTTGTGAATCTAACAAGCTCTAAAATGTGTGTTTGTAGTGTCTGTGTGTCTGTTTTCAGTGGCTGTGACCTCTGCAACAGCAGCTTTGGGCACAAAATGCAACACATGTTAATTTATCCCCATCACTGCCGACTGAGTTAAAGTTTTCGATGTTTAATATGCAGGACAAACCTCATGCCCTTTCTAGAAATGACACCGAAGGTGACAATATAATCAGATGCAAACAGAATATTTTTCTTCTCTCTCTCCTGCTGAGAGCGACCAAATGGGCTGTGAGTTGCTGTCGTCTGCTCAGCCTGTACAATTTGTGTCTGTTTGAGTGGTTATATTTAGTGTCGGTTTGTTGTCTCTTTCTAACACTCTCCTCTCACTCTGTTTCCTTCCGTCCTTCCTCCCATTTTCTGACACTCTCTCTTTCTTGCCTCTTTCTCACTCTGGGTTTAATCAGGTGTATTTATCCTCCTTTGGTTCCAGGGCCTCTACTATTCCTACTACAAGACCATCATCGAGGCTCCGTCTTTCCTGGATGGCGTCCACGCTGTGATGAACGATCGGCTGACGGAGTACCCCCTGATTATAAACACACTCAAGAGATTCAACCTCTATCCAGAGGTAATTATGGTTTGGCAAGCTATTGATGCTGAATTTGCAGTATGTTAATGTAATCCTTATCCGTGTTTGAATATTTGATGGGCCATTTGATAACTGTGAGTCGAACGAAGAGTCACAGAGAGATGACATAGACCAATCAGCTCATCGGAGCATTATTGCCATGGCGAGATGACTTGTTTAGATCATCTCCACAACTGCAGTTCTTGCTGGGGGGCTCATTTGTGCACGTCGGGACAACAGTGGCCCATGTTGTTCAACTCCACAGAAGAGCTGCTGTTGCAGAAAAAGTCACCCTTGATCTAATGGAACGGTGCCAGAACACGCAGTAGGTGGGTTTACATGGAAAGCCTAATTCCGAATAGATTCCGAAAAGGCGTCTTATCAGATAGAAAATATTGGTTGTTAAACACCCCTTTCTGAAAGAAAAGGCTCTTTCCGATTGAGATTTCAATCCTTTGCGAGGAGGTAGTCTAAGTCCTTTCCGAAAGACTTTCCGATAGCCAGTCCCTGCATGTTGTGGAAAGCTCCCCGTATGAGTTGTATCTGCGCATGCCCATGGTTGTGACGTTATGCTCTGGATGAGTTTTTTTCAGCGCATGGACAGCACTTCAACGCATTTTAAATATGCCGACTTCAAAACAGTACTGGTCTAAATCTGAGAGTCATTTACTTCTTCTTCTGGGCGGTTGTTGGCGGTTGGCACCCAGCTCATCGGAGCATTATTGCCACCTTATGAACTGGAATGTGGTTCGTCTGCTCATGTCAGAAAGCTGTTTCCGATTAGATGAGTCGATGCATTTAAAGACCGGGTCGTAAAAGATCACAGGTCATGTAAACGGGATTCCGACATTGCAATTCGGAAAGGTTTAATTCGGATAAGAGAAAAGTGTCCCATGTAAACCCACCTGGTTAATCACTGATTGCTGCATATTGGGATGCGTGGTTGCAGACCTGTCAAAGTGCCCATGCTGACCCCTGTCCCCTACCAAAAGCACCTACAATGGGTGGTTGAGGATGATGACTGGACAAAGGAACAATGGATGATGGTCTGGTTTGGTCTGATGAATCCTATATTCCTTGACTTCCTGTCAACTGGCGGTTGCACATCCCTTATCCGGTGAAGAGATGGCACCAGAAGTATGTCAAGATAAGGGAGTCTCATGTGGATGTAACTATTCCCTAAAGGGGGAATGATAATTCTATACATAGTTTGGTCTAGTCCTGCTCTTTCTGGATCGCACCTTGAGACAAGATTAATAATGGCAGTGATCTCATTCAGCGGAATAATGCTCTGTGATACACTGCAAAAATGCAGCCTATTTGGGATGTGCTGGACAAAGAATTCTGATCCATTGGGGGCCCGACTATAACTTGAATGAACTTGGTGTTCTGCTTCCCGGAATGTGGTCAGAAACTGATTTCACCCGCTTATCAGCTGGTTGCTGGTGCATTCTCTGTAGCTCAGAGACTGCCGTTGTTTACTTGCTCCAACAAAATCACGCTGGAGAGATTTTCTGCTCAGGGAGACGATCTCGGAACCTCCGGCAATGTAATTAAATTCTCCGAAACAACAAAAGGAATCCTGTGTGTCTGAGCTGGCCGGAGATAAGATCAGAGGAAGGCTTTTCAAACATATTTCAATAGGCTTAGACTCTCTGTCTTTCTCTTTCCTCCCAGGTGGTCCTGGCCAGCTGGTACCGGATGTACACAGGTGTAATGGGTTACTTTGGGATTCCCACAAAGATGTGCTGGTCCATTAACAGAGGAGAGGGACTCAGCCCTGTGGACAGCTGTGAAGGTATGTACGGTCCCCTAAGAGCCCGAGTGTATTCTGCAAATAGGCTCATTTGTAAACAGACTGACACACAAACACACACACAGACAAAATGAGAGATTTTCACTGTAGTAACCAGGACCTCCACAGCGAGAACCGACTGGGGGACAAATTTCGAGGTGGATGACTTTATTCCGACATTACACCTACCTGCCTGACACTGTACAGGTCCGACTGTTGCCACCAGAACAGCTCTGCAATGCAGATATGTGTTCCGTCCCGTTCAGACCATCAGAGCCAGCAAGAACTTTTTCAGCAGTTAATGATGTAGGAACTATTCTGTGGAATGGGACAACACAGGCAAGCCTTTGTTCCCCGTGCACATCAGTGAGCCTCGGGTGCCCGTGACCGGGTCACCAGTTATCCCTTCCTAGACCTCTTTGGTAGGTACTAACCAGTTCTGGTTATGATCTGACCCGGTCATCTTTCTCTAACATTTTTTCTTCCTCTGTCCCATCAACTGCACGGACAAATGTTCACTTGCTGCCTCCCACCCTCTTGACAGTTTCTGTCGGAATGAGATAATCCATTTTGGTCTTACTTCACCTGTCAGTGGTTATAATATTATGGCAGGGCAGCCTACATTTCACAGAATGGATTTTTTTTTTCTATCTTCATCTGAAATACAATATTAATATTTTTTCTTGCATTTGATAAAAATACCAAGAAGACTTATGTCTGGCTGAGCGTCTGTACTCAGGCGATGGAGCAAGTCGTCCATCAATGAGAAGCTCGGCGCTCCGATCCGTGGCTCAAGTCTGCGCGTCAAATATGATGAATCTGGATTTCTCCAGATGTGTGTATGAATGGCTGAGTATAGAAGACATGGAGGGCTTTGGTTTGATTGTGCACAGGATTTCCGTGGTTCTGTAAAAAAGTCCAAAATCGAATCATATGAAATAGAAGATGTCTCTGTTAAAGTATTGATGGGTCTTTCAAATATTGAATTATGAACGGTTCAACGGTTCATCCCAAAACAAAATGCACATGTGTCGCCTTACCTGTAGTGCTCTTTATTTACCCGTCTAGATAGTTTTGTAAGTTGCAATTGTTGTTTCTTTTTGAAGATGATGACAGTATGAGCTCAGTCTTCATTTAGATATAATGCAACTACTTGCTACTTTGCTAGTGTTGCCTATAAAATAATACAAATGTCTTCATCCGTCTGTCCATGCATTGTCTTCCGGAGTTAACATCTCGACTGAGCTACCCCTATCCTGAGCAACACTCTACGGCTCATCAGGGATGAAACTGGGACCCCCCATTAGATGAAATATGCAATCCCTCCAGCAGAGTCTCAAAGGGTTCTTCCCCAGCCCGAACCTTAAGGTCCGGCATCGTGGATTTAAATGGCAGCAAAATGGAAAAATGATTCTTGTACTGGTACCATGAGGGGAAACAATATTTGAACCTTTGACGATTCCTATCTGACATTTCTTCCGCAGGAAGATTCCCCTTGACGGCTAAATCTGACATCTAATCACCAGTTTTGGTCGTCTGTTTGTTTACGGACCTGTAATCTATGTGTTGCCGTCGGGTCTCATTAGTGAAACGAGGCGCCCCGGGTTCTCCGTGCGCAGACGTTGTTTTCACAGTGTTTACATAAACCCGATGCTAGCTGTCTGGAATAACAACCCAAAGAAAGCGGGAGCGTTTCCTTTAGCTGTCAGTTGAGCTTCATTCTGAGTGGGTGACACAGCAGAGAGCAGGGAGTCCTCGTTGTACGTTCACACTGAGCAGCGGGAACAAGGTTCTTTGTTTCTGGTTGTTGAATCAACACACACACACTCATTATTCGTTGGTGCGGTTCTGTCCTCGGTTCTGTGTAGCCGCTGATTTAGGGAGACCGATTTAAAGTCCTATTTTTTTTGTCAGGGAAAAAACCTGCTTTTTTAAATTCTGAGCCATGTCGATGTTTTTTCACTCAGCATCTGGACTGGAGAGGGTTCTGAGACTCGTTACCGGCATTCTGTCAACTGGATCAGACTGGAGTCTCGGCAATATAGTACATTTCCATGGGGATCAATCAAGTATCAGCATCTCTCCTGATCATTATCTCGCTCTCAATCTGTCTCTATCTTTCCATTTCTCTTTCTGAATGTCTCCTCTCCGTTGAACTGGCAGCGTCGACCCGGAGGGGCAGAACATGTGTTGCCTGACCCCACAGGTCTGTTGCACAGATTGCTGAGTAGCTTCATGCTGGCTCTGAAGATGTTGGAGCACACTGGCTGGCTAATCAGTGGAAAGGGTTGGTGTTCCTGTCAAAAATACTTCAGACTCCGTTGGACAAAAGTTGGGACTATTTTGGACACCAGATCGTTTTGGGATGCGAAATGCCTGCACTCAGTTATCCACACCTTAGATGATTGCATCTCAGTGTCTTTGTGTCTCCACATCTCGGGGTAACCAGACGCACATTGGTGTTTTTAAATGACTCGAGTCCATAAAATTAAACGTCTACAACTTTTTCAATGACCTTGACTTGCCATGAGATACATTCTTTATAGGGTCCATTGGTAACCCAAAACCCTGAAAATCCTCAAAATCTCTTGCTTTTGTCTGCTGTGTTGTTTCTGATGTTAGGGATGGGCGACCCCGCGTACTTCTACGTGACCTGTGTGTTCCTGCTGAACGGCGCCATGATGGGCCTGTTTTTCGTTTACGGTGCCTACCTCAGGTTACTCCTCTAACTTCCCTCTCTGCTTTGCCTGTCTGTGCATGCTCCAGCTGCCATCATGAAACCAGAGGGTGAATTTTGTATAGAATTAAATTTTGGCTCCTGTTCTTCCTCTCTTATCGTTGTTGTCCCTGCTTGTTTTCCCCTCTCCCGTGTAGTGGAAGCCGGCTGGGCGGCATTGTTACCACGCTCTGTTTCTTCTTCAATCACGGCGAGGTGAGTGCGCTGCCCTTGACGTGTCAGTGAGACAGTGGAGTTAAACATGCTTTGCTTTTGTGCTATAATTCTGTGTGTGCCAGAAATGTGTCAAAGTCCAAAAGAGGAAGAAGAAAAAAAAGAAGCTCGCAGAGGATATTTAATAGGAACTCATTTCAGCCCTCAAAGGAGCTTAGAGTTACGTTTGGCGGGCTTTCAAAGCTAAGTCCCCTCACCGACCCAACTACCTCCTCCGCCTCTCTCCTTTGCCTCAGAACAAATAGGAAGTCTTTACATTTCTAGATCAATACTGCAGCATTTCAAACACACAGAAGCGCACACACAGAGTTCTTCCTTAAGTCCTTTCAAACATGATTTCTTTCTTTTCCCGGCCGTTTTTCTTTTGTTTTTATTCCCATGAGTGCAGCGTTGGTTTTGAAATTTCAAGAGCATCTGTGATTTTTCCTCCTATAAGCAGCGGGTTTAAGTCGAGAGTTAAAAGCATGTTGTGACATTATGGCGAAAAAGGGTGTCATTAAGCCGTAATACCGGTGTAACAATCATTTTTATAAATTATAACTCTTGTCAAAAAAGACACGAGGGAGATTCGATTATCCTTTTAAGATTTGTCCTTTTGTATCAATATTTACAAACATGCACATATAGAGAGAAAATTTTACCCACATATTGTAATTCCTCATAAAATTACCTACCTTCAAGTTCTTTACAATGTTCAGTTCTGTCTGTGTTCACAGATTTCGCCTTTAGTACCGCCATATATTGAGTCTCTGCAGCGTCTTAAACCCCTGAAAATTTCCTAGAAAGGCCTTGAAAAGACTAAAGTATATGCTGTATTATGTCCAAAGTCATATATATGATCAGATAGGGAGACACTGTTGTGTGCAGAAGTTCTGTGATTACATTAATATAGTTTGCAAGTTCTGATATTCATTCATATCCAGCAGAAATTTTGCTAATATGGTCTTAAAATGAATGTCTAATGTGTTCTTAAAAATGTCTTAAATTTAACTTGGTGCAACGCACAGAAAACTCATTTGAAAATACATGAAGGAAGAAAACTGTCCCCTGGTCGATAATAGATTAGGAGGAAGGATCTTAAAATAAATGTAACCTCTGTTTAAGAATCGCTGAATAAAAGTGTAACATTCAACCATCCACAGAGACGAAACAGTCGTTCACGCTCTCATTCTTACCTACGGGGAAATGTAAAGTCATCAGTTTACTTCTATCAGGAGTGGATCATATTATTCGGTTTTGAGCTGTGAAGGGAGCTGGAGTACCCGGAGATACAAGGGAAGAGTTCCTTGTAACCTTTAGAGAGAATAAAGGGCCTGTGCATCAGGGCTTCTGTTTTGATCTTCTTTTAATGTATATATTTTGTTCTTTCTCAATTGCATGTTGTCAGAGCACTCGTGTGATGTGGACTCCGCCGCTGAGGGAGAGCTTCGCCTACCCCTTCTTAGTCCTGCAGATGCTCCTCCTCACCTATATCCTACGGTAAACGTCTCCATCAGCCTCTCTGCACTAAAGAATATGATCCTGCTGTAAAATCCAATAAATCTAGTCCCACGTTACCCGTTTTACATAAAACCCCAATAATCCATGCACTCATATAATCATCTCCAAATACCTGCAGCTCTACGACATTTGATGGAATACGGAATAACATAACAAAGTGAATTAGTGAGTTAGTATTCACCCCTTTCAAAGTAAATGTATATTGGTGCTTGTTGGATGAATTTAAAAAAATAACGTACAAAATGTGGAACATTTAATTGTTTATTCTTTCTGTTTATAAAATAAAGTAAATAAATCTTCGGACAAACGTGATCTAAAACCTGGTTCCTTTGTGACGCAATTAGGCCAGTTGTAATTGTTATATAAAATTCTGATCGCAATTATTTGAATTAATCCCAATTAGTTTTCATAATCGCCTCCAGTCGTCCGTATAAAATAGTCTTATTGGCAGGAATGTCACATTTCCTCGTTATTTCCAACGGTTTTGCACCATTTGATGTTTCACCGACAGAATGAATATATATAAGTATAAATATGTATATATATACACGTGTCATAACTTCTTCTTACACAAATTAATAAGCAATTTTTGACATTCACATTTAGACTAGTTCAGCCGGGGAATTAAAATATGAATCAATACATATATACATATATGTGTATATATATACATACATACGTATATATACACATATATGTATTTATGTATACGTGTATATGGATGGATGGATTTATTCATTTTTTAATTGCTGGGCTGAACTAGTATAAATGTGAATGTGGGAAAAATTGCTTATTAATTTGTGTAAGAAGAAGTTATGACACTGTAATAACCATGGTACTACATTAAAGTGACCAAATAGACAAAACACCATTAAATCATTATTACTCCTCCTCCGGTTGCCCGCTGACTATCACACTGCAGCAGGCAGCGTGCTGATCCACTGGTCACACAGACGAGTGATCTTCACATCCTGTCAGCTACCACATGCCAAGTTTTATTGTGTCAACGGAGCCAGATGTTTCATTTACTGCCACACATGTTTAAAGAAAATGTAACTGTTTGCTGGTTCTGAGGCTGACCTGATCCATAACCCATGAGAAGGAAGATGAATGGTGTCTCCGTTTCGCGGCCATATTAATGCATTTTTTATTATCTCCTCCTCACCACCCTCTTTTTTTCCATACCCCATCTCTCTTCTCTCCCAAGAACACGGAACCCGAGCCGGACAGCCATGGTCGCCCTGGGAGTCTCCAATGTGTGCTTTATGCTGCCTTGGCAGTTTGCCCAGTTTGTGCTGCTCACTCAGGTGAATGGAGAGAAAAACATGGGGAGAGAGTGTATGAACAAGGGAAAGAGTTTACCCTAGAATCCCAAATACATAATCTATCTTGCCTGCAGTGGTGTTCATCCATCTGTTGTTTTTTATTTGAGTGAGCTTTGGAGACGTCTGATTGGATTTAGAGCCAGATACGAAAGTGGCACAAATCACATTAAAAAAGAAGATCAGATTCCATCATACTGTCATGAAAAAATCCGATCTCAGTCACTTTACAAAAAAATAAACATACTGTCTGGGTCTCTGATACTTCAGATCTCTGAAAGAGAAGAACCAGTGGGTTAAAAGAACCTCACTGTATTTGAACTATCCACGCCTCCATTTTCTATTACCACTTGTCCTTAGAGGGTCATGTGGGGTATGGCGCCAAATCCAGCTGACATTGGGCATGAAGTGCGGGAAACACTGGACAGGTGGCATAGAGAGACAAAATATACACCAAATTAACTATGAAGTATGTTTGACTCTATTGGAGGAAGCTGCAGAAACTGGAAGAAGCAACGCAAAGAACTCCACACAGAGAGGCCCCAGTCCAAGATTGAGACCCTGGACCTTCGTTCTGTGAAGCTACAGCGCTGATTACCATCGCTTGTAATCATTATAATCTGATAAAAGCTGGGTGGTGGTCAGCTGCTGCTCAGAAGGTAGAACTGATGTTCACTAATCAGAAGGTCCATGGTTTGCTCCCTGTCCTTTGCTGCCCTCAGACATAGGAGAAGACCCTGAGTCCCAACTTGCCCCTGGATGGATTCTCAGAGATGGATCAAATGTAGAGAGCTAATTTCACAATGTTGTTTCGTGTATGACTAGAAGTGATAAATTAAGTTGTATGTCAAAATCAATGGGGAAACAAATAAACTGATGATATTTCAGGGCCATTAAATCAAGCTTCTACCTGAAGTGCATCATATTTGACGGCAATAACCTCAAATTTCAGGTCCCTCTAAGAAACTAGGTTCTTGCTAACGGTTCGAATGTCTAATCTGAAAGCATACAGTAAGTGAGGTACTGACCCGAGCCCTGTCACCCGGGTTTAATTCTTTAAATGTAGTTGGGTGGGTTTAAATGTAGTTATTTGTTGTTTCATCACAGAATACTCCCACATAGTAACATGTATAATGTTGCTGACACTGAAAATACTTTATTTTAGGTCTCGCCTGTCCACAGACACCAATACTATGGAAATACACCCGATAGATGTGGAGCTACTTTAAGTTTATTTTGGGTGTATCTTTAAGGCGAGGCTGAAATTGAAATAACCAGTGGGTTGACTGTTTTCTGTTCTTCTCTAGGTGGCTTCTCTGTTTGCTTCTCACATCCTGGGCTACCTAGGCGCCGCCAAGATGCAGTCCATACTGGTCACTCACATGGTACAGTAGATCATCTTTCCAAAATCCTACCTTTACATCTTAAATTGTTCTCGATGCATCAGGTAGAGGCGTTGCTACTATTTTGCTTTGTGTGCGTGTGCTTGTCTGTGCATGTTTATGTGTGGATGCATGATTTGTGTTTTTTAACATAAATTAAAAATCTTCCCAGCTTCTGTCATCTGAGCTGTAATGCGCTGTGCCTCGGTTCTCTTTATCTCGCTCGGCTCTCCGAATTTCACGAGCTGCGAGGAAAACGCCATAGGATACAGGAATGCCTCTTTTTTTTTTTTTTTTTGCATGGCGATGCTACTGACTGCAGCCGAGTCCTGCTTTAGAGGGAAAGAGGGAAAAAATGTTGACAATTTGGTTCCCCCCTACCGGGGAGAAAAGTACATGTGGTGAATGTGGAACCATGTTTGTGCTCGTCTGTGTGTGTTATTCTGGACGTTGGACCTTCTCCTCCACATTCTTTCCCCCTAATCCCCCCAGCATGCCAGGCTGCTAGCTGGGGACTCTGCGCTCCACAGATAAGGAGACGGCCCCTTTGTGGTGAGATGGTGGAGATTCGTGTCAGCAGAAGGCATATGGCTCTGCATAATTCAGTCAACTTGGCAAACGATGACTTTGGCATGGTGTGAGCAAAGAAGTGTGGACACGCAACCATGCGTGCTGGTGTGTTCGTGTGTGTCCTCTGTGACCTACAGCATTGTTAATGAGCCTGAGCTCTCCCACTTGTTCCACGGCATACAAACATGAAATTATCAGTCATCAGTCGGTTATTTCTGCTAATTCCGTATTCAGCCTTTCGCATGTGCAGGCTTGGAGCCGCCATAATATTATAACTTGTAATTGTTGAAGTGAATAATATACATTTACTCATTACAATGGAATATATCAGGGGGCACGGTCAAACTGATGGCTATGGTAGAGATCGGGGCATTTCCAGAACTGCAGGACTTTTCGGTTGTTCCTGGTCCGCAGTGGTTAGTACCAACGAAAGTAGTGTTTATTTCCCATCCAGGTGTTAGAGACAGTGCAGGTAATGCGACTTTTTGAAAAATAATTATGTGAGGGGATTACCAACACTTTTGTCCATTTTGTCGATCATTTTCACAAAGCCTTCATTCCTTGTGTTTATTGGACACGGCTCTTGACATTTATTTGCGATTACATCGTTTCCTCCTGAGCTGGATGGATGTGAGGACTAGTTGGTCATGACATCATGGTCGACATCATGGTCATTCATTTTGGACTAATGTCGTGACTAATGGTCACGACATTCCCGTCTCTTCATCAGTCACCAACCTCGGCGTAAGATTCGACCCTCAACTCACTTTTCAATCCCACATCAAACATATCTGCAAGATCTCCTTTCACCATCTCAGAAATATTTCCAAACTCCGTTCTTCACTCACATTGTGTGATGCTGAAAAGCTGGTCCACGCGTTTGTCTCCTCCAGACTGCATTACTGTAACACACTTCTCATTGGGATCCCTGATGAAAGTCTTCAAAGACTGTAATATGTTCAAAACAGTGCTGCAAGGATCCTGATGAGAGTTCCTAAACACGAACACATCACCCCCGTTCTTCATTCCCTTCATTGGCTTCCCATCTCCACCAGGATTGATTATAAGATCTCTCTCCTCACTCACCAGTGCATCCATGGTAACGCACCCCCCTACCTAAAAGAACTACTCACCCCACTGACCTCAACACCATCCCTCCGTTCTACCCACTCATACCGCCTCCTCCTCCCCCGGACTAAGCTCAGCACCATGGGTGATCGGGCCTTCTGCTTCCCCTCGTCTGTGGAATGCCCTCCCTGACCATCTGAGGGCTCCACAAAAACTGACACATTTAAAAAAGTACTTAAAACTTTCCTTTTTAGCAGAACCTATAACTTTAATTAACATTGCTGCGTTTTGGTCATATCTTTATATAGTTATTATTATATTTTTTTAATAATGCTTTTATCTGCTTTTACCTTGTAGCACTTTTGAGATTTGATCCAAATGTAAAGTGCGTTATAAATTAAATGTATTATTTTTTATTTATTTTCTTGCCCTTAACGCGTTCCTCGTGCAACAGTTGCGGTTTCTTTAAGTGGTTGATAAAATTTGTTTTCATGCTTTACAAGGAAGGCATGAAAACTATTAAGCTGTCTTTGCATTTTATTTTGTTATCGGTAAATATTACTCAACCCAAACACAAAATGATCACCCGCTTTTTTACTTTTATGCTTTTTAATTTCACGCTTATCTTTTTTTTTTTTTTACATTTGAACTGGAACCCTTTACCCACATTCTTTTACATTCATACTACTGCTACTACTTTTTACTTCTGCTATGTTTCACTTTTAAACTTTTATTTCCATGCTTCTTTTTACTTTAATGGTAGTACTTTTTACGTTCATGTGTTTTCTAAGTTCCACACTAGGATGTTTCATACTTTACCTTTTATATTATTACGTCTCACAATTAAACAAGTACCTTTTACTGTTATACCGTTCTATTTGTGATTCTACTAACTTTTTTGTTCCTGTACTTTTTTGACCTTCATAGTTTTTAAAAACCTTTTATATTACTACTTTTTTTCTTTTCTACATGTTTAATTCTATAACTTTGTACTTTCATACTAGTACTTTTAACTTTCGTACTGCTACTTTGTCCTTTAATTTTCTTTTTTTACTTTTATACTGGTACCTTTTACGTCTTATTACGTTATTTTGTAAACTCTTCTGGAAGTGCCTTTGACTTTCATCCTTTTTTTAATACTTAAAGTACATTTCACAGTCTGAAAGATTTCACTTGTGCAGAAGAAGTCCAATCATTACTTGTAACGGAGTTATTTTTGACAGAACTGTAACTGTGCTTCTACTCGAGTAATGAATCTGTGTACTTTTCACCTTACCTCTTGTCTAATATTTCATATTTATCCTTTACGTTTAGGTATTACAGCCATTTATTTGATGAACATTTCAAGCCCTGTTCATCACTTTTAGATGACGATGTGATTCTGCGTGCTTGTTAACTATTGAAGTGCACAAAATTCAATTTTCTTTGTCCCGTCTGCCTGCTGTGTACGTCGGAGCGAGCGTTGCATTATTTCCCCCCTCCATTGTGGGATTACGCATCAAGAGTTCATTGAATAGCATTATATCCACCGCTGGCGGCTGTATACTCATTCAAATCGAGAAGAAAGCTTCATGATTGACTTTAAATCCAATCACTCTCGGGCCACCCTCCTCCTACAGAGATGTTGTTTTTTCTGTAAGTGGCAGTGAATATGGAGCTGAGTGTTTTTTATGAGACCGCTGGAAACTGGAAACCCCCGCAGAAACTCGCTTTGCTTCAAGCTTCCTGTCAATCTCTCACGCCTGTGCGTTCATTTTAATTACAACGGCAGATCGGACACGTCAAACCGCTGGAAGGCTGCTGCATCCGTAGCCACAGCCGTTTCACTCCCAACAGGACCCTGACGTATGACACCTCATCTCCTTCCCGCAGATCACCCTCGCCATCTGCTTCCTCCTGATGTTTGGCAACTCCATGCTGCTCACGTCCTTCTACGCCTCATCACTCGTCTCCATCTGGGTGAGTAAGAGTCTGGAGTCAGGTGTGAATAAGTTTGTCAATGGATACAGCTTGTCTCAAAGCAAAAAAAGTGTTTCAGGGAAATTTACTGAAAGTACAAAAACTTTGTTTGAGATATTGTGTTTTAACAATTGGGTGGCTGTGGATGAATTTTGTTTTTATGTTTTGTTCTCTCAGACAATCATTGCATTGAGGGATCGATTTGCTCAAGTCTTCAAGCCTGGCATCGTCACATGGGTCTGTAGAATTTACTTTATGTTAATCTAAATAATAATAATAATCTTTTATTTATCACGTTACACATTACGTACAACGTCGTGACATTTATCTCTGCATTCAACCTATCCCTGAGGGAGCAGTGGGCGGGCGGCCCTTTTGAAGCGCCCGGGGAACTGAGGTTTCAGGGTCTTGCTCATGTTGGGTCAGGTGCTGGATTTGAACCCTGGTCTCCCAGTTGAGGGACAACTGCTCTACCCAAGCTGCCAGAAGATATGCACAATTTGGCCACTTTATTACATAAGAAATATCTAGATTTGTCTAAAAATGATGAATGGAATATCCTCAGAAATGAGAAAGGAAGTCCTGCTGTTACCACAAATTCAGAAACAGACAAGTTTGTTGCCAAGTAAGTTTAAGATTACAAGAACTCTGACTTGGTATCCTGTTGCTCCACATTTGAGTCAACATAAATTCAAGCATCGATACAGAAACTGAACATTTTCAACAAAGAGAAAGAAAAGCATTAAGTGAAAAAGACAATTTAGGATGTACTAATAATCTTTTTATTAAAGATAAGCCTATAATAATAATAATAATAAAAAACAATATAGGACTATTTTTGACTGAACCAGTTTCCAGTTTATGACCCAGATCTGTATCCAAATGCATATAGTGGTGAAACATCATGAGTTGTTTATGCCTTTGTGTTTTAATTTTGATTGGACCAATATTATTTTCCATCATATCAGCAAAAAAACAGGTTAAAAAGAAAATGGTCGTATTTTGGAAACATTGGAGATAAAAAAAAAAAAAAAAGAGGGGGGCGGGTCCAGAATCAGCAATTAGAAATAGAAAACCAAGATCCAAGTCTTCCATTCCCCACATCGACCCCTGCACAAAATCCACATCAACATCTGTTGACATCTCCAAAGGTGACTTTCATGGAGAGAACTGACATCTCATACCTGTTACCGGCTCTTGCTGAGAGCAGATAACATCCAAGTTTGAATCTGTGAAATAACCTATAAGTGTTTGTGTCCAGTCTTCACTTTGATCACATGACCCTGTCTGAGTCTCTATCTCCGTTTCTTCCTCCTCAGGTCATGCAGGGTTTGACCTGGATCTTCTCTACAGTCCTGCTCAAATACATGCTGTCCACGGTCCTCTGTGCTTCAGATGACGTAAGACACTCTAACCTCACTTTATGAAAAACTGTTCATACTCCATTTGAAATTTGTTGAGAGGAAGAGGGTGGAGTAATGTGTCTACACATGTTTGACTTTAAAAGTCACATAATACACATTTTTTTAAAAACTACAATAATCTGTTGTTTTTTTGTTTTTTTATTTACTCCAGAGTGAAAGTCCATGGTTACAATTGACTCTGAAACCTATCATCTAGTTTGAGCCCATCAGCCATAACATTCTAACCACTGACCGGTGAAGAACATTGATTATTAGCGAGTGAGACAAGTTATGGAGCAGGTGAACATTTTGCCCTCAAGGTTGATGTGTAAATGCCGACTCTGATAGAAAGGTGTGAGAAGATGCAGAGCTGTTTGGTGGCCAAAAGGGACATACACAATATTAGACATGTGGTTTTAATGTTAGGCCACCAGGATTGAATTCTGGATAATTAATAACTCAAACATTTTAAGAATTTGAAGGACATGTATGAATGGTGAGTTAATGGGTAAGGTTGTTTTTTTTTTTTGTCTTTTTAGGCTCACATCAGTGGACTGATCAAGTCTAAGTTCACGAGCTACAACGACTTCCACACTCTGATGTACACCTGTGCTGCTGAATTTGACTTCCTTGAGTTTGAGGTGAATTAAGTTTTTACCAAAATCCACCCCACCACCATCACCTTGAAGATACTAGAAATAAACACTTAATGATAATTAGAATAATAATGATGACCCCGTTACACACAGTGGAAAATAACTGGATGGGGATGATGATCTGGATAACTGCCAAAATGTAATCTAATCCAAATGTAATCTGGGTTGTTTGTACATATTTGCATGTTGCACGAATTTGCACACATGTGTTTGGAGTAGGGGTGGGGTGTATATAATTTCATTATATAAAGGATATCCCTTACCTGACCTTAGTCTGCATCTCTGTCTCCCTCAGACTCCTGTGCGTTATCTTAAAACACTCCTGCTGCCCATCAACACCCTGGTGGTCGCTCTCATCACTGTCAGGGTAAGTCTGACCGCAAGAACACCACGAGAGCAGACGTCTGCATGTGGTCGGGTCCCAATCATCGGCTCCTTCGTGTTTCCTAAGCTTTCCAGCCCTGCCATGTGTGATTGTTAAGTTTCAGCATCACTTTACAAAAGTACAATACGGTGGATAGATAGCAATTTTATTAATCCCCAAAGAAGAAATTTAGTCGTTACAGCAGCTCCAACGTACAGGTATTCTAAAGATGACAAAAAATATAAGACTTACTATATAACAGGACATTTTATAGACATGTATAGATGTGTGTGTGTGTGTTTGCGTGTGTGTGTATGCATACATACAAATATATATATATATGTACTGCATCAGGCTGCGTTAACTTCACATTTTCTATCTATGCTCACCAGATCGATAAGCTGATAATAGAAGTTCCCCATGATTGGGTGGATAAATTAATGCTCCAGTGTTTCTATTTATTATTCCATTTCTACCACTGAGAGGAACTGCTGACTCCAACAAAACACTTTTAAAATTCAGGTTGCTGCTCAGTTTCAGGATTGTTGTTTTTTTCTTGCTGGAATGGAAAAGCAGGGTGATGTTTATGTAAGAAAGCTTTGAGGAAGGATAGATGTAAAAATATAAAATAATTCAGGGGAGAACATCAGAAATAAGAAGGTGTTTGAGTAAATGCTCTTTGTGGGGTCTAATCCCATTACGTCCTGCCCACACTGAGCTCAGCATATGAGTCAATCCGGCAAAGCGTGACGTGCCGAACAAGCCATTGAGCAGCTGCTGCATGATTTGGTGGAAACATGACATGTGAGAGAGTTTGTCCCTTCTCAGATTGTCCAGGATATAGTCCGGTTCCTGAGAGAAGGTGGAGGAAAGACGGACAACGAGGATGAAGCTGCAGGGTGAGAATCCAGAGGCTTTCTCCGCCACTGATTTCACTTTATTCACCTGTTCACTCCACCACTCTCAAGAAAATATGTGAAATTACTTAATTACAACTTGAGATGATGAGAAATGCATGTCCTCTTCATAAACTTCTGTTTGTTCTCTGTTGCAGGTCTGAAATAGCCGGAAAAGGGGAGGTGAGGAAAAAAAACCCTTGATGTTCTGATAACACCTCGCTGATAATCTAAAGCTTTGTTCCATTCCTCCAAGTGTGTTTTATCTTATCAGATTCCACCATCACAGTAGTCTCTGCCCCATCTCCATGTCCCCAAGTGATTTTTTTTTTTCATACCTTTTTCATTACTGAGAAATGAACGGCAGCGTCCGTCTCCTCTGCTCTGAGTCACCGGGACTCTGTCAGCTGTCTTTCAGCTGCTCCATGTCATTCCTCCAATATCCTTGCCTGAGCAGAAGGATCCACCGGCTGTAGAGTGGGGATGCTCCACAGATCATTGCTGTGACATTTCTGCATGCCTCAGTGAGACTTCTTCAAAGCCTCTACAAATGTCGTTAGATCATAAAGCCCGTCCAGAGGAGTTCAGTGTGAGACGCTGCTGAGATTAGTTTCACCGACCGGATGTCCACAGCTTGTTTTTTTAGATACATGCATACATAGATACTCACTCACTCAGGCACTCACTTCCACCCCTTCACTCACTTTGTCATTCCCTCACTCACTCAAATGCTCAGTCAACTACTAACTCACTCGCTTACTTTTCTAATTTGCTCAATTGTTAACTGACTCATTCACGCATTAACTCTTACTTAATTACTTATTCATCCACTCGCGTATTCACTCAACTGACTTACTTACTTGCTCATTTGCTAACTTTCTCACTAATTCACTCACTCACTTTATCACTCATTCACTCACTAACATGCTCACTCACTAACTTGCTGACTGGACTGGACGTGATCCTGAGAGAAAACATAGTCCAGTCTTTAGGTGCCGCATAAAATTTTAGCATCTATGATGACTCTGATTTTGAGTTTTATCATTTTTCACATGCTTGAGCGGTTGTTTCCGTCTCAGTGTTAAAAATCACACTTTTAATTATTAAATATATGCAATTGTGACAGCCCAGATTGGAAAAAGGCAAACATTTGATTATGAATCCACATCAATCTTTTTGAGCATCCTGCTCCGCTGTGACGGATCACGTCTACTTCCTGTCAGACTTGATTATCAGACCTTCTCTCTGTAGCTGGTCTACCACAGTCTGCAGCTGGTGGCGTTTACCGTCCTCGCCATCCTCATCATGCGCCTGAAGCTCTTCCTGACGCCCCACATGTGCATCATGGCGTCCCTCGTCTGCTCCAGACAGGTCCGTAGAGGGAGAGATTTCATCACTTATTAATATTTTGGTATTTCCCTTACTTAATTGTGTCCTAAATTTTATCAGTGATTCAACTGTAAAGAATGTTCTTTGCTTAGACACGCCGATCAGCCATGACATTATAACTACTGACTGGTGAAGTCAGAATAACGGTGATTATTTTTGTTACAATGGCGCCTTTCAGTGGGTGGGATATATTAGGCAGGACATTATGTCCTGAAGTTGATGTGTTGGTGCAGGAAAAAAGAGCACGCTGAGCGAAATGGAAGGATCTGAGGGACTTGGACAAGTACCTAATTGTGCTTACTAGAGGGATTGTCCAGTGCTGCAGGTCTTGTTACAGAGATCGATATATACCAAAGTGGTCTTAGTAAGGATATCTGTTGAACTCTGCTGGTTCTGGTAGAAAAATAGTCAGAGCACAGTTCATTTTTTGGCAAAAAAAGAGACCGACACAATATCAGACAGGTGGTTTTAATGTTATGGATGATCAGTGAATGTATATTGACAGTTTCTAAGGAACGCTCACTGTATGCTTACTTTCTCTCTCAGCTCTTTGGCTGGATCGGGGAGAAGTTCAAACACCAGGTCGTGGTGTTTGCAGTCTTGGCCTTCATGGCTGTGCAGGGAGTGGCCAACCTCCAGGCCCAGTGGGCCATCATCGGGGAGTTCAGCAACCTGCCGCAGGAGGAGCTGCTGGACTGGATACAGGAAAACGCACAGACTGGTGAGTGCAGTCCCCCTGCTTCCTGAGTGGAGATGTTAGTCGTGTGTATTTGGCCCAGTGTAACGGATAAATCAAGATTATACCACAAATATATGCTGAATTTCATCAAAGTAAGGGACAGGTCAAGATTATTGATACTTAACCTTGTATGAATTTTAGTTTCACAGGGTAAAAGTTTTTTGTCATCCATATTACTGTCCGTCTAGCCATAACAAATTTCTTTCACTCAGACCCTTGTGCTTATTCTTTTTTTTTTACTTTCCTGCTATCCTGACTGCAGCTGTCAGTGTTTATAATGTCATGGCTTATTGTCGTACAGTCTGTTGTTTATTAATACTTGGCGTATTTTAATTAAGTGACGGATGCGGCAATAAATCCTGCCTTCACAAAGGTCAGGTTTTGTTTAGCCTATTAAATCTACTTAATCTGCTCTACCACTAATCTCTCCAATTAGTTTGTACTTTTTTTTTCTGTCCAACCCGTTTATTTCAGTGACAATAAAGAATTGCTTCTCTATGAAATGCAGAACACCTCTTCTAAACTCATGATACAATAATAATAATAATACATTTAATTTATAATGCACTTTACATTTGGATCAAATCTCAAAGTGCTACAAAGTAAAAGCAGATATAAGCATCAATAAAAAATAAAATAATAACTATATAAAAACCTGACCACTGGTGAAGTTGAGTCAGCACAGTTGAATATTGACTTCAATCTAGGAACCAAGCAGACTGACAGAGCTTTCCCGTGTGGGGACTCGATAGTTTTAGTCTCTCAGCCAATCAGAGAGCAGGATTTTTTTTCCATGAAGTTTTCAATCCAAAGTTTCCTTGAAGTTTTCAAGTATGATGTGTAGAATAAAGATGTGTCTGCGTGGGATGGATCCAGATGCTGTGTTTGCTGGCGCAATGCCCACCATGGCCAGTGTGAAGCTGTCCACAGGTCGGCCCATCGTCAACCACCCCCACTATGAAGACGCAGGTCTGAGGTCAGTAGAACTCACAGTGGCTTTCCTGCTCGCATCACGAATGATTTGTTCAACCAGACAGTCCTGTTGGTCGTACTGACCGGTTCTGCTCGGAATACAGGAAGCGACATAGGGCAGGTCCATCATGACTTTAAATCCTAATCATGATTACTTCAAATTTTTTACCTCCATTAATGAACCGTTATTGATATTTTAACTTTTCATGTCACCGAAAAGTGATGGAATGCTCATCGCCACAGCGTCCGCAGATCTTTTCGATCTTAGCGCGATAACTCAAAAAACTCTTTTCAAGCTTTGTACACACAAAGACTAAACAAAGACTTCAGTGTGAGGAAGAACCGGATTGATTTTGGTAAAAGTGACGCCACTAGGGGTAGCTTCACCCCCAAAAGTGTTCAGGCCATCATTTCTCAACAGTTTTTGTCTGATTTCGTCCAAATTTGTTGAATATGAGTCGGCTCATGTTGAACCATTATCCATGGCTACGATAGGTCAAGCGTTTGAGCGCTGCTTTAGAATGCGTGGCTCGGGGGCAAACACATTTTTGTTTTCCTTTTTTTTGTTTTTTCTGTATTGCACTCGCTCCTTTGACTACCAAAAACAAATAGGAGACTCACGCCTCCTTGTTTGTGATGATATCGTCGCCATGCTCTGTTTTCTGCAGGGAGAGAACCAAGCTGGTCTACTCCATGTACAGCCGCATGTCTGGAGAAACTGTGAAGAAGAACCTGATGATCCTGGGAGTGGATTTCTTCGTTCTGGAGGATTCTTGGTGCACCAGGCGTACCAGGTAACGGCAGCCACAACATTACAACCACTGAGAGGTGTTTAGAATAACATTGATGATCTCTCTCAGAGGGTGGGATATATACAGATAGAGACGGGCAACCATTCGCTCTCTCATTCACACCTACGGACAAGCTAAAGTCACCACTTCGACTTTATTGCATGTTTTTGGCTGTGGGTGGAAAGGAGTACCTGGAGGCAACCAACACAAACACAGGGGAGATCATGCAAACTCCACACATTGAGCAACAGTGGGTGGATTTGAATCCAGTACCTTCTTGCTATAAGGCAGCCATGCTACTTATGTTCTTTTCTACCTAATACTGCCATGTTGACAGACGACATTCTGTTGCATCTTGTTGCAATGACAAGAACAGCATCATCTATTTATCTATCTAAGTTTAAGGATCTGAGAAAATATGACATGGGCCAACTTGTTATAGTGATACGACTCGGTCCTAGCCTCTCCAGAACAGCAGCTCCAGTTGGATGTTCCTATTCTACAGTTAGCACCTACAGAAGTGGTCTAAGGAGGGACAGCTGGTGAATCAGCGTCACAGGCTATTAATGCTGCCTTCTGATAGAAATGTTTATGAACACAGTGTAGCAGATCTAGCCAATTAAGAGGCAGACGTGGTTTTAATGTTATGGCTGTTATTCGTATTCAAAAAAATTTGTTTCATTCAGTTAAAGTTCTTCATTAATAGTTTCTGTCTCCGGTTTCCCTTTTCTTTTTCTTGTTCCTTCTCTCCATCACGGACCAGGCCCGGCTGCAGCATGCCAGAGATCTGGGACATCGAGGATCCAGAAAATGTCGGCAAAATTCCCTTCTGCACCGAAATGTCTCGGAACTCTCGACCCCATTTCACCACAGTCTTTTCCAATGAAATTTACAAAGTTCTCAAAGTCCCCAAAGCTGCCAAAGATCTCAGATAACATCAAGCTTAGAACTGGTCCGACACTCGACTACTTTTCACGTTTGGGGCGGTCACTGTCGTTTGCTGATTTCGACTTCCTCCAACCCCCACACTTTCACGTTTTTGCAGGGCTCTTACTCACCGAGCTGTGGATTAGTCATAGGTTTGACCTGCCCAGAAACAACTTTCCTAGAGTCTCTGCACTCTTGGTAACCTCACCTTTTCAGTATTCAACAGCTCCGGTTGATGCCGGAGAAGAGCCCAAATGGTTTCACGGCTCTGCATTAATTGCTTTTGTTACACGGACTCAATTATTTTTACTGTATAGAATACTTTTTTTTTTGTCTGGAGCCGAGGAAGTGAATTTTGTCTGATGGGACCAATCGACGATGTCCACATACTGTGAAGCAAACCTGGCAAAAGCGGACTTCTTCTCTTGTTACGCGTCGTGTTGATCTCCTGAAAAGATTTTTCAGCAGTACAGTTTTTTTATCATTTTTTTTCTCGCCGAGTATTTTTATGTAAGAGACGTTCAGACGCCAGCAGTATTTTAAGAGTCTTTGGAATCACATCGGAAGACTCTTTTCGCGTTTCTTTTTCTTTCTTCTTTTTGATACATATTATTCAGCCTTTGTGTCTCGATGGAATTCAGCTGAGAAGATTTTTAATAAATAAATCTTCTTTTTTTTATGCCAAAATATAGCAAACAAAATTTGTAGATTTGCTCCAGCTTTGCCCCTTTTTTTGAAAAAAAAGCTTCAAATAGACAGCCTTTAAAAATATGCCCCATCCGACAGGGAACGCATAGACCCAGGAGCCATAAAATTATAACTAGTGACACTTGAAGTCAAAATAACATTGATCACCTCGTTAGCAATATCACCTGTGAGTGGGCGGGACATATTGGGCGGCGATTGAAGATCTAGTCACGACGATGATGTAAGTTGTGATAGCTAGACTACTGGATTAGAAAACCGTCAGAACTGAAGCTCTCGTTGGGTTTTCCGAGTCTGCAGTGTGTATCACCTATCAAAGGGGCACCCAGTGAACTGGCCACAGGGTCATGGGCGTCCAGGCTCATTATTTTTGCTATTTTCTATATACAAATCCAACCATCCATACGTTTTCTCCCCCTCTTCCGGGGTTGGGTAGTGGTGGCAGCAGGCCGGGAAGGGTCTTCCAGACGCCCCTCTCCCCGGCAAAACTCTCTAAAGCCTCCCCAGGCCAGATGAGATATACAGCTCCTGCAGCGAGCCCTGGGTCAACCCCCTGGTCTTATACCAGTTAGTCGTATCTGGAAAACCTCCAAAGAAAGGCATCCTGATCAGATGCTTGAACCACCTCAACTGCTCCTTTCTACGTGAAGGAAAGGATCCGAAGGAGGTGACTGTTGGAACGTATATGGAACGATTGGTATATTCAGAGCTTGCAACTCAACTCTTGTCTTCACCACAACAGACCAATACCACACCATCATTACTGCTGATGCGACACAGAATCGTCTCGGTGCGACAGTGGCTCGGGTGGTAAGGCGGTCATCCACTTATGCAAAGGTTGGTGGTCCGATCCCCCACGCGTCGAAGTGTCCTTGAGCAAGCGATTGAATGCTGGCTCGCATTGTGAAGCGCTTTGAGTGTTTGAGCAGACAAGAGTAGTATCCATCTCTAGTATTTCCATCTCACGCCTCATTTTCCAATCTTTTTCGGAACAAGATACTTACAGATGACTGACATTCCAGTATACTTTTTTGCTGCTTTTGAAATTGGTCTGAAATTTTATTGGAGTCAAATGGAAACATGCAGAAGCCCTGATTGATGCATGTTGGGAGCGAAGGCTGACCCGTGTTGTCTGATCCTGCAGAAGCTATAAAAGTTAATGCGGGTTCTGAAGGAATGCATAGAGGTGAACAATTTGAGGCTGGTGGTTTTAATGTTATGGCTGAACTGCATGTCTGTTTGTATGTCTATAGGTCATATCTTCCAAAGAACTCCTGGTCTGAATTCAGTCAGAGTACCCACACACTCATAACGGATTTCCTGAATTTGCTTGTTTTTTTGGGGACGTCTAAACGTTGTAGAGATTCATGCCAGTTTACTTGCATCAGCACAAATTGAGTTCTCCAGTAGTGAGGACATCTGTGTCCTCGGCCGCAATGTTCTGTATTTATTGACTCATTTCTTTAGTTCCTAAAGCTGCAGACTCTTGTCCTGAAGCACATGAAAGATCAGCGAGTTCTTGGAGAGCCGATCCAACCTGTTTGTAGCAGTGGTTCCAATGTAGATGGTAGCAGACGTTAGTGTCTCGATGACTGGAAAAAGACAGTGTAGCTCATTGTACACGTAGCTGTACTATCAATAAGTGTCCTTTATATGTGTTAGAGTACATTTATGAAACTCTTGTCCACCACACTTTCCTTCCTCATGTTAATGTGTATCTCCTTTGCACTAACGTTCATGTGCGTACCGTAAGCTTTGGTGCTCTGCAGGGGACTGTTCTCACCTTCTACACCTTTTCTCAGATGTTCTCGGATGATACTGCAATCGTGGGGTGTATAAGTGAGGACTGGGAGGAGGGCGGGTGCCTGGTGAGCACCTTTGCGGTCTGTTGTAGAGGAATTCCCTTACATAAAACAAATTGGTGCCATTTTTCAGGAAGAGTCGGGCACCTTAAGGACAAATAAACCCCTTTTCCACCGAGCTGGTTCCAGGGCTAGTTCGGAGCCAGAGCCTGACTTAGCACCAGTTCTTTGCATTTCGGCAGCCTAAGCTCCTGGCTCTCAAAGCTGGTCCAAGACAAGCACCAACTCTTTGCTGGTCTAGAGCCAAGACTCGATTACGTTGTACGATGAGGTAATGGCGTGGCTCCGACTTGGCTCCTTGCCAATAGAATAGCAAACATGTTCTTAGGAGGTGCGAGAGTTGAACCCACTAGGCACTGGCATTAGCACCAGCACCGGACTAGCACCAGGTTATTTTTTGTGGAAAAGGGGTACAGATGCTTTTTTCCGCCCCACGGCACAAAAATGAAAGACGGGAATTTGTCGGCATTAAGCATGTTGGAAAACAATAAAAAATAGAGATTTAAAATAACAGCGGAGCTGTCACGTCAGGTTTCTTTGTGTGTGAATTACCAAGTTTGAATATTTACAGTACTTCTCACCTTGGTTCAGGTCAGTTCATCTATTTAGACACCAGAATAAACATTAAGAGAAAACACAATTCCAGGCGCAGTCCTGGACATTTCCTCCGTCTGATTCCAGAGTCCTGTTCATGAGAAGACCGAGGTTCCTCAGCCTGGTCTTGTTAGTCAAGTGGCCAATTTTAAAAGAGTGGCGCGGTCACATGTCCCAAAACACTTTGAAATAGTTTTTTCCTGTCGCAAGTACCGGTGTGTTTTCAGACATCTTTTATAATATTGTCTATTTTTGTCTGTATTTAAATAAAAATAAAGGCTTCACTTTCAAAACCTGCTTTTTTTTGGTCTGAAATGTTTGTTTGAAAAATAGCTCCAGCTTCTCTCTGGGGATGTTCCCGCACCAAGAGATTCGGTTAGATTCGGCCCAGTTTGGAACATCAATTTCTCCGTATTAAAATCAACCGTACATCTGTGTCAGGATTCCACTATTTTTCTACCAACCAAGTCTACCCTCCCTCCAGCCTTTCCAATCCGGCACCCTTCCCCTCTGCACAGTCTCTCATTGAGCAGCGAAGAGCAAAATGGACTGTCTGGTTCTGAATAAGCTGAATCTTATTAAGCGCTTGGGGTTTTTTCTATGCACTGGACTGGTCTGCAGAACCCTCATCCAGGTGGGACTGATTTCTTCTAGATAACATACTTTTTTTACCCAGTTTTGAAACAATATTCTTTATATTAGTAGACCACAAAAGTGTTCCGATGAATACAGCAGTGTATTTCATTTATTCATAGACATTTATTTATAAAGTCAACTGTCGAAGGTCCTTCTCCAGACGTCTCTACGATACATGATGGTCTGCATTTGGACCCGCTCCATGCAGAC